>BMAU01018728.1:1835000-1852195 GCA_019973935.1 Trichonephila clavipes
AAAACTTTCTCAGTATGAATATTCGATAGTTTATATAAAAGGTAAATTAAATGTTGAAGCAGACATGTTGTCGAGGAACCCTGTATGCCATTATATATCACCCATTTGTCATTTTATAAATACTGATGAAATTATTAAATACCAAAATTCAGAGAACATTAATGATCCAAAATATATAAAAATTAATGATGTATTAACAGTTAAGAAAAAGAATTTAATTAAAATTGTAGTACCGTTATCTTTGAGAGAAAAATTAATTACAACTACACATGAACAATTTGGTCACCCAGGTGTAAAAAAGATGTTAAAATTAATTTCCCCAATTTACTACTGGAAAGACATTATATTAGACATTTCAAATTTTGTTAAATGTTGTGAAACATGTCAATTGAATAAAATCTACACAAAAAAAAGTATGGATTATTGCAAGAAGTTCCTGTAGCAGAAGAACCATTTGAAATGATTTCACTAGACACTGTAGGAGGATTTAGTTATCATAATTCACAAAAGAAATACCTGCATATTGTTCTGGATCATGCTACCAGATATGCTTGGACATTTCCATCCAAAAGTGTCACTTCTGAAACTTATACAAATTGCTTAAAACAAATTTTTTCAATACAATGCCCAAAACAACTTTTAAGTGATAGAAATGCTGCATTCACTTCATCTAAATTTAAGAAATTCTTAAAACATCATAATATTAGACAATTACTAACTTCAGCAAATAGACCACAATGCAATGGAAAGAATGAAAGAGTTAATCAGACATTAGTAGCAAAATTAAGATGTAAAGTTAATTCAACTACAAAAACTCCTTGGACAAAATTATTAGTAATAAATGAAAATAGAGCGAACTCTTTACCATCGCGTAAGGATTTATGAGTAAACAAGCCTGTTAAAAGGTGCAACGAGCGCTGACGAAGGCGAACGCATACTAAGAAAGGACTTGGCTGGTGTCTCCTCGCTGCGATGTTGTATTTGGTAACACCAGTTGCGCGGCAAAAGGTCCGCCATGTTAGATTATATATGATGAAAGCGTAATAAAGGAATATTGTGAAGATGATGCCCTCCTCATTTTACCAGCAGGCCTGGGGCCTGTCATATATATATAATATATATATATATTATATTATATATATATATTATATATATATACATATATATATATTATATATATATATTATATATATATATATATATATATATATATATATATATATATATATATTATATATATTATTATTATATATATATATATATTATTTATATATATTTATATATATATATATATATATCTTTTAAAAATGACTTTTAAAATGACAGAAAAATAAATATTGTTTGAAGAAAATATAATTATTTTGCAACTTCTAACACACTATTTATTTTCTTTTTTCCAACCTTCTATTTGTTTTAATTTTACTGTGACTGAATATTTTGGGGGAACGACCCAGTTGCACTCTAGCTTTCATACAAGATTGCCCAAGGCAACTTAACAGCTAGCTGTAAACGATTGATCTCTTGGTTCTTATTTGACAAAGGGACCGAACTGAGTCATAAAATAATCCCCGTTCGACCTCCCAAGTTTTAAAAGGGGGGAAGGAAATAAGTCTGTTGCATTTTTAAAGCGAACGGCAAAATAAGAGTAAACGCTTTCGGAATAACTTTTCACGAGGAAGCTAACCACCCATAGGGTTAACATTTCATGATTTTCTTAGTAAAATATACTCTCTTTAGTGAAGTGCATTTTCTATATAACGAACTTTTTCTTTCGGGATTCAATTTTTTTTCACCCTATTTTTAAAGTATTTTTGAACATTTCAAGTTATTCTCTCTTTAACACATTTTATGGTGGTCATAAATCTTGAACTGGTTTTATTAGATCCTAACTCACCGAGAGCAGTACAGTAGAATTCTGTACATTTCATCCAAGAAGTGTAACCTTTATCCCCCGTTGTCCAGTTCACTAGAAATATTTTTGGTATCCGCTTTCACACTCAGTGGAGTTGTCCCGTGTTCCCGTTTTCTAGTTATAAAATAATGTTTGTTAAATATTACTTGTACACTTTAAATTAGAAAATACCCTCAAAAATTCATTAATTTTAATATAAAATTATTTTCTTAATATTGAAAATACAGTGTATTCTTCGACGTTCTTTTTTCTTATTTTCCTTGCAGTTTTTCTATTGAAATATAAACATTGTGTGTTAAAGAAATCTGTGCAACCGCAGCTGGAATGTATTAAGCATAAGAATTCTCTGGATTTTTTACATAAGTATTAAAGTCTAAATGGTCATGTATATTGATATTATCATGCGAATAAATTCAAGACCTAAGTAAATTTGTTGCATTGAGTTAGTTACAAATATTGACCCAAGAAGTGTACTTAGAGCAGTTCTATGATATTTTTCGGTAATTAGGATCATGAAATAAAAAAATGACTTTACATATAGACATTTTTTGTAGGATGTTTACTTTCTAAAAGCAATGGAAGTATTCAGAATTTTAATATAACCTTTTTCACAAGTCTAAAAAACTGCCAAATGCTGCGATGTACGGCCAATAGTAGAAATTGTCCCTGATCACGTTTGAGCACAGTAACAATAATAGTGATGTAATTGGTTTTTTTTAAAATTTGTTATGCCTTCTTGCTTGGCAAAATTAGTCGGCTGTTTAATGCATGTTTCAAAATTTGTGGAATGGTACGAGCACTGATTTAGTATTTCATAGAGAAACTTTGAGTAATTTAATATTTTGCTCATGTGTAATTTGGGGAGCTGAGAAGTTTCATGAAATTTAGGATTGCCCTGGTAAAAGAAACTTGCTTACAATTAGTAAAAATTGTTATTAATTTATTAATGATAAACTTTGGTAACTTAATAATGATTTTAATTAATTTAGCCTTAACTTTATTATATTTTCAAACATTAAATTTCAGAACGAGAATGGACTAAATTCATGATGGTCACTTGATAACGGCAATCATGTGTTTCCCGTTGATTAAACATTGACATACTTGTTGTTCAACATGTAAAGTTTAGAAAACATTTAAAATATAATGATTGGGTAAAGAGTTCACGTGTTAAAATTCTTCAAACAGTTTCCAAAATTAGAAAAAAAACTTATATTATACGAATACTTTTAAATTAAGTGCATTTTCTTTTTACTATGTGTATTATTAAACCGCTGACAAATATGCGCTTTCTAAAAGAAAGTTTCTGCAAAAAGCAAAAGTTGGCAACAATGAAGCACATGCACTAATTGGCTGGAAACAAGTGATTATATTTATGATATAATTATGAAGTCGCATTAATTTATCAACTGATTGACTGAAAACACCTGGCTCAGTTATCATGTGACTATGACGTCACATTTATGTAGTCCATTCTGAATCTTTTTTTCTGATGTCGTTTCATTTTCCATTTTTAAAAAAGTTGTGACAAATCTATACGGAACTTTATCACTAACCTTCTGAGACGTCTTTTTTAGGGAAATTTAATTCCCCTACCTATTTCCAATCAGCTCCAAAAAGAGGACAGGGATTCCTTGTTATGCAGATTAGATAAAGTATTTAAGTCAAACGGAATAGTAAAGTAAGAAGCAGTAGGAGAGAGAGATTGAAGCAGGAAGATATAATAGTGAAGTTAGAGATTTACTATGGAAGATTTCTAGGTGGATAAATTAATCTCAGGCAGAGTTGAGATTCAGTGTGGTAAATATTGATTTTTAATTAAAGTCTCATTAAAGCTTTATATTAGGAGTGTGATTGAAGTTAAATGTTCAATAGGAATATTATTGAATATAATTCTAGGATCTCTTACTGCGGTAATATCTGCGTGATCGATATTCTAATTGTTAATTAATTGGATCATTAAATATTTAAGTTAATATAAAGGAAAGTCCCTTTTAAACCTCGTATATCTATTTTAAATTATTTGTTATTAAAAGTCTTTGAATCTATTTGGGAAAGATAACCAAATAAAGAAAGTTATTCATTAAAATGGCTACTGGTTCTTCTGTGACTCAAAATCCTTCTCGTTCTCAAAGTGAGATCCAAGGGGATCTTCACAAAGTATTAATGTAATATATAAAAGTATACTTCAGTTGCATATCAGGGATAGCGAAATAACATGTCAATGCATTTCTCCAAATAAGCTTAAGCTCGGATGAACTGAAGCATATTTAACACTATATATGTACAGTAACTGGTAGAAATAGGTATGCATTAAGTGTTGGTATGTTCAGCGTAAAAAAATCAAATATTTCTATTAAAACAGAAGATAATGCTTTGTATATTTTAGAGGAAATGATTGTAGGAATTTGTGGAGATCCCCTGGGTCTCACCTTGGACACCAAGGTTAATTTGAGGCAAAGAACCACTAAGAGCCATTTTGAATAATAATAATATTTATTTATTATTTCAATTTCTCAAAAAAAGCTCTGATAACATATAATACTTTTATGTTACGTCAACTAAGGGGATTTACCTTTATATTAAATTAAATTACGAATAATGCCGTTAATGAATAATTAAGCTCAAGATCAAGTAAGGTCTACCGAAATAGGAGATCCGAGAAATACACGTACTCGAATTCTTAACTTTCATTAACTTTAACTAATTCGCCTAAACTGATGCTTATTTTAAGCGTACATAAATTATATTTACCGCTGGTTATATCAGCTTTCTGGTACATCCGTCGAATAGCAGCACGACGTCTTGACGATTCTAATATTCTGGAATCCTCTAATATTGCGGTTAAAGTTGCTAGCTCAATAGCCTTCCATCATCTACCTTGCTAGCTTACAGTGCTCGACTTATTTACCTTATCTATTTTGCATATCGCGTTCATTTTTTTGGAGTTGATTGGAAATAAACGCGAATTTATATTCCCCCAAAAGACGCCTAAGATGATTAGTGGAAAGGTTCCGTACAGATTCGTTATAAACCCCTCCAAAAAGAAAACGGGATTTATTCGAAGGTCACAAACGGCCTGAAAATAAATTACGTAACCAATTCCTAGACTTGATTTATAGTCCCGACGACTTTAATATATATATTTACCAATTGGATACTTTACAAATTCTTCTTCCTTAAGAAAAAGAAAAAAATTACGACCTAAAACTGCCCTTTAAAAGACGTAACATTTACAGAATTAAATTTCCCTACACCATGCCCATTTGGCTAAGAGGCGAGGGAAAAACCTCCGAAATGGTAAAAAACCTGCTTAGATGATTTCCTCAATTACTTATGATATAACTATACAACCATATTCAGACTTGCACCTTGATTCTTTGCTCACTATACAATGCTCAGGGTCAGCTTCCCTGAAATGAGAACCTCTTTAAATTTTGTGAAGAAACAAACATCTATAGTATATACAAATTCATTCATTTTTTAACATAACATTTCCATATACATCAATTGAAGCATCTGGCTCCTTAACATTCCCATTCCATGCTTGCAGCACTTGTTAGTATTAAATGTTAGCCCTACCTAATTACGCCGCGTCGCGAGTCACCAGATGCGAGACAAAATATACACATACATATACGTACAATTTCAAACATTAAAAAAAAACAATAAAACAAACAACCAAAGAAATTGTCGCATCTTAGCGAAGTCATACATAGAAGTAATCAAATGCATTCTTACAAATGTTTTCTCCATATTTATACAAAAAAATTAACACAAAAGCTGATTTTTCTCATCAAGAAAAAAACACATTATAGTGTCCACTTTTGCTTGGCTTCTTAAATTAAAAATCCGCCCGTGACTTGCTTCATTGCAATAATTCATCCGACCACTTGTTCGAAAGGAGAAAAAAAGAAACGATACAACCTGATTTTTTTTATATGTCCTCTATTCGCTCATATCAACCGGACCTCCGTCTAAGGCTTCCATACTGAGGCTCCTTCTCCTGATGTTGTTCTGCGGGATACTGTTAATTCCGATGCTCTTCCGCTCCTCTGGAATTCTTTCGGGCTGTTTTACTCGGCAGCGTAGGTAGTAAGGACAAGGTCTCACTGCTGTCGCCTATTTTCACTGGACTGGTCTCCTCTCAGCTGCCCTGTTGGTTCCTCTTGTAGTTTTCCTTGTCTCCCGGGCCTTGTCGTATTGTCCACTCATTTTATGCTTGCTCCCTTCTGTAGGTGGCTTGCCCTGCCTAGTATCTCTTTGATGTGAGGGACCTGCAATGAACTGTGATCTCTGAGAGGGGTTATTAGGTCGTCTATATTTATAATTTCGAGATGAAACCGAGGACTGAATTGCTCTCTTTATCCCCTGTTTTGGTTCAAGGGTTGGTCTTTTTTGGTCCCTATGTTCGGACTCCTGCAGATATTTTTTTCTGCAAATTTCGGACCTCTTTAAATCCTTCCTGTCCACTGACCCATTTGACCCTACTTTACGTTTCAATCTCGGATCCTCCCATCCTACATTAACCTTATTTAATTTACTACCTTTACCCTCCTTACTCGAGGTTTTCCTAGATCCTTTGAATTTTCCTGGGTGTGATCTACTTGACCCATTAGTAGACCTCTGTCCTTCATATAGTGTCTCAACATGACTACCCGAACTAATCGTGTTGGACTGTCTTCGACGGTACACTCGCACCTGGTTGATATTAACGGTGACCCTTTTACCTTTCTTCCAAATGATTAAATTGTTATTCCTAACCTCCAACACTCTATATGGCCCTTCAAACTTAGGCATAAAACTTCCGACCACTCTCCTACCCGCAGTCTTTATAAAATGAGTTTGTACCAACACCAAATCATTTACTTTGATGTTAACTTCCCTCCTTTTCCAATTATAATATTTTCCCCAACTTTTATGCTGTTTCCGCATATTCTGCCTTGCTTCAACGAATAATTTCTCAATGTTTCTTCCTACATATTCAGCACCCTCTGTGACATTTATTAATTTACTAAAAGGTGTTATAATCTTTTTGCCTAAGCATAACTCAGCCGGAGTTTTATTTGTTGTCTCATTAACTGAAGTGCACAGCGCGAAAGCGAACTCATTAAGAAATCGGTCCCAATCTTCGTGATTTTCTTCTACAAAACAGGCTATCATCTGGACTAATTTGCGATTAACTCTTTCCGTTAAATTCGCCTGCGGCCTGTATGTTACCGTTTTAATATGTTTTATGTTCAAGCCTTGTGACTTAAGTATTCAAATTCCTCGGATATAAATTTGGGGCCGTTATCACTAATTTAAGATATCGGAGCTCCGTAACGTGAAATATAATTTTCAAAAAGGGCGTAAGCTATGGCCAGGGCCGAAGCTTTTCGTAAAGTAATAAGCTCACTCCACTTAGTGAAGTGGTCAGTTATTACCAATAAAAATCTATATCTTTCGGGTGGGGATGCGGGGAAGGGGCCTAATAGGTCTAACGTTACGATTTCAATGGGGTAATTCGATACTATCGGAATTAAACGACCAGCTGGTAGCACGTTTTTGTAATTAAATTTTTGACACTGGTCACTGGTTGATACATATTCAAGTATATATTTCCTCATATATGGAAAATAACATGTGTCGCGTAATTTTAAATAGGTCTTCCTCTTTCCTAGATGGCCTGCTAATGACAGATCATGAAATTATTGCATTATTGCTTCGCGAAGAGATCTAGGGGAATGTACACTCTTAGATCTCCAAGAGTTGTAGAATATTTCGCGTAAATGAGTAAACCATCGATTAATTTAAAATCCTGGGACCAACCCTCGCATACAGTCGCAATAACGGAACAATCGTCTGGATTTTCTAAATAACGATAGATGTGTCCTAAATCAGGATCTTCCCTTTGCTCTCGAATGAGTTGTTCTTGGGAGTTTAAGGCTAGTGCTCTAAGAGCTGCACACGAAACTTGTGATCCATCCATATTGCCTACTGGATTCCGAGATAATACGTCCGCGACAACGTTTTGGACACCCGGTTGATGTTCCCATTCTATGTTGAACTCGGATAACTTGAGTGCCCATCTAATCATCCGACTAGATAAGTTTTTCCCATTCGTTAGCTTTGTTAATGTCGCGTGATCTGTGATTACCTTCACCGGCAGGGATCCGAAATAAGTTTTAAACTTATTTAAGGCCCATATCACCGCCAAACATTCGCGTTCAGTAACAGTATAGTTTCGTTCCGCTTTATTGAGAGTTCTAGACGCGAATGCAATAGGTCTCTGGTTTTGATTAAGCACAGCACCAATTCTGACCCCACTAGCATCAGTAAATAGGTTAAACTGTTCTGTAAAATTCGGCAACTGTAAAACTGGTGCCTCTGTTAATGCTCGTTTTATCTTATCAAAAGAATCCTGTGCTTCTGTCGACCAATTAAATTTAGCCCCCTTTTTCTATAACCGATATAATGGTTCACATATATCTGCATACTTGGGTATACACTTCTGATACCACCCCGCCATCCCTAAAAATTTCGAGACTTCCTTATTATTTTTAGGAGGTTTCATTTCTGCGATTGCCTTGACTTTACTATTGTCGGTTTCAATCCCTTCCTTACTAATTATGAGACCTAAATACTTCAATTTGTCACGTACGAAGTGACATTTTTCTTTGTTTAGGGTTACTCCTGTGTCTCGCAATAATGTAAATACCTGATTCAAATGATCTATGTATTCATTAAACGATGGAGATGTTATAATAACTTCGTCCATATAAACCATCACGAAACGCCCAATAACAGGTTTTAATATAATGTCAATGGCCTTTTGGAAATTTGGCGCTGCCTCTGAAAGGCCGAAATGCATTGTGAGGAATGCATAGGTGCCATTGCGAGTTATAAACGCAGTTTTCTCGATATATTTCGGACTAATCGCCAATTGAAAATAACCACTTTTTAAATCCAATGTCGACATGACGCCGGTATGCCGAATGTTTGTGATTAGATCATGAATCACCGGTAATGTATATCGGGGGTATTTAGTTATGGTGTTAAGTTTGCAATAGTCAATCGCAAATCGATACGCCTCTGGAGAATCTGGAGGAAGGTCGTTATTCTTGCGCGTTAAAACTACCGGTGACGCGTATGGGTACTGAATAGGACGGATCCTACCTTCTTGTAACATTTTCTCAATGTGATAATCGATTATTCCTTGTTTGACCCTGTATATGTCTTATCTGTAGGGTCTTGACACTACCGGTCTTTTGTCCCCAGTATCGATTTCATGGTATAAAACATGAGTTAACCACGACTGATCTGAAAATAGCCCTTTAAAACGATTAAATAAATTCCTTACTTTTTGCTTTTGCCCTTCACCGAGCTTTGTATCTGATAGATCAATCTCGACCGGCTTTTCCACTTTTGGCAACTGCTTAATTTGGTTATCTGGAATGATCAGAGATTTCTGATCGAAATTTTAAGTCAATTTTTACTCCTTCATAATATCAATGCCTAAAATGCATTGGTACTGCATATTGTTAAGAATGTGAAATTCCCAGGTTTTCTGGAATTCTCGGATCCGAATCTGTAATTCGACCCGACCTAAGTAACAACACAGGGCTCCCTGGGCCGTCACTACTTTATTTTTCGTCTTTTGACGAGATCGATACGAAAATTATTTGTGATAGACCTCCTCTGATATGAAAGATTTCTCCGCTCCTGTGTCCCAAAGGGCTGTAATGAATGTCTCATTTAAAAGAATGGGGACATACGGTAAATCTACTGGAGTCAATCGTAGTGAGGATATCCTAATAGTTCAGTGTTCCATATCTGGAGGATTTTCTGTGCATCGCGATCGATCACCCCATACTCGCATCGATCGCTTAAAAGTTTAAATATCTGTTTTGATCATTCTGACCCCTGAAAGCACTATTCCTCGAACCACCTTGTCTACTGCCTTGATTGTGGAATCGATGATCCGATTGACCACCTCGGCGTCGACCCTCGAATTTCCGATTATCCGCAACACCTTGACTCTCAAATCTATTGAACTCTCTCCGTGGTCTGCTAATGTCCGCGTATCTATTGTTACCTCTTGTTTCCCTCCAATTTTCCTGCCGATTCCTGTTACGGAAACGATTGTTCTTATTTCGGTTTGTATCTCGGAATTCCCAACTCGAACCTCTGATCTTTCTTTTTAGAAACCTTTCCTCATACTTATCAATTATTTGTAGAAGGTTAGATGTGGTTTGCGGATGCCTAACCTCTACATAATCTAAAATCTGAGTTTCTAACCTACTAATAATATGATCGATCAATTTTTCCTCCGTCATTTCGAGTTCTTAGATTTTGTGGATCTTCATCAAATCATACACAAAATCAGACGGTTTTTGATTATGCTTTTGAGATGCGAAAAAACGAGTTTCTAGTTCCGACCTATTTCTAACCCCGGGAACTGTTCTGACAACGCTTGCTTTAAGTGCGCGTAATCCGTCGCGTTGTCTTCAACAACCCTATAACCTAGAACCTCAAACCAATCTAGTGCCCGTCCTGTGAGAAGACCCTTTAAATATGCACAAGCGAGTTGTGTGGGTATCTCGTAATATGTTAAGTTATTACCTATATTTTCCAAGAATTCTGCCACTTTCTCCAACCCCGAAAAATACTGCTGAGGGATGATTCGAAAATTAGATCCGACTCTAAATTCGGGATTTACACGTACTGTGGAGACCCCCATGGGTCTCACCTTGGACACCAAGATAAATTTGAGGCAAAGAACCACTAAAAGCCATTTTGAATAATAATAATATTTATTTATTCTTTCAATTTCTCAAAAAAAACCTCTGATAACATATAATACTTTTATGTTACGTCAACTAAATGATTTACCTTTGTATTAAATTAAATTACGAATAATGCCGTTAAATAATAATTAAGTTCAAGATCAAGTAAGGTCTACCGAAATAGGAGATCCGAGAAATACATGTACTCGAATTCTTAACTTTTAGTAACTTTAATTAATTCGCCTAAACTGACGTTTATTTTAAGCGTACGTAAATTATATTTACCGCTGGCTATATCAGCTTACTGGTACATTCATCGAATAGCAGCACGACGTCTTCACGATTCTAATATTCTGAAATCCTCTAATATTGCGGTTAAAGTTGCTAGCTCAATAGCCTTCCATCATCTACCTTGCTAGCTTACAACGCTCGACTTAAATACCTTATCTATTTTGCATATCCCGTTCATCTTTTTGGAGTTGAATGGAAATAAACGCGAATTTATATTCCCTAAAAATACGCCTAAAAAGATTAGTGGAAAGGTTTCGTACAGATTCGTCACTAATTTTGTAATTAGCCTGAAATTCAAAAAATAAATAAATAAACAAAAGAAATCTTTTGTCAATTTTACTGTGTATGTATCCATTCACACCCTTTATTTTGATGTACTTTTAAGTATATGCAATGTGTAGATTTATTTTTTAAAATTAATGTAAAGAAAATTAGGATGGTTTAAAAATAAATGTAATAAGCTCTAGTATTTAATTTGTAATTTTAGAGTTATGATGAACATATGTTATACAAATGTTTATTGTATTTTTAGGACATGAAAAAAGGTTTATATATGTGTTAAATACGTGTATATACGGTTTAAATTCGTGTATATATTATTATTGTTATAAAGGGTGTTTTTTTAGAGGTATAGAACTTTCAATTGCAATAAAACAACCATGTATGATTCGATTGGCTTGAATTTTTTTCATTCGAAAGATAATCTTGTGGCATTACATTTTAAATATGATTTCTGGCATAGGACTGCCACGGCTGGCTCGGATGTAGTCCAATCTGGACGTCCAATTTTCGATGACTTTTTCCAACATTTGTGGCCGTATATCGGCAATATCACGGCGAATGTTGTCTTCCAAATGGTCAAGCGTTTGTGGCTTATCGGCATAGACTAATGACTTTACATAGCCACACAGAAAATTGTCTAGCGGTGTTAAATTACAAGATTTTGGAGGCTGATTCACAGGTCCAAAACGTGAAATTAGGCGGTCACCAAACGTGTCTTTCAATAAATCGATTGTGGCACGAGCTGTGTGACAAGTTGCGCCTTCTTGTTGGAACCCCAGCTCCTGGACATCATGATTGTTCAATTCAGGAATGAAAAAGTTAGTAATCATGGCTCTCTACCGATCACCATTGACTGTAACGTTGTGGCCTTCATCGTTTTTGAAGAAGTACGGCCCAATGATTCCACCAACCCATAAAGCGCACCAAACAGTCAGTTTTTCTGGATGTAACGGTGTTTTGACATACACTTGTGGATTAGCTTCACTCCAAATGCGGCAGTTTTGTTTGTTGACGTAGCCATTCAACCAGAAGTGCGCTTCATCGCTAAAAAAATTGTTGGATAAAGTCATCGAAAATTGGACGTCCAGATTGGAGTACATCCGAGCCGGCCGTGGCAACATGTGCCAGAAATCATATTTAAAATGTAATGCCACAAGATTATCTTTCGAATAAAAAAAAATTCATGTCAATCGAATAATACATCGTTGTTTTATTCCAATTTAAAATTCTATACCTCTAAAAAAATACCCTTTATATACATGTACTTGTTTCTTTTATTCAACCTCTTTCTATAAGTTGCATGATTTCAGTATTCTAATTTGTTTTATGTAAATTCTGAAAGTTGACTGTATAGAAGTGGATTTTATAACTCTGCCAGTTTGTAAGATCTGAAATTTCAAAATTCTTGTGATATTTCATTTAATCTCGACCCATACCATATACAATTTCTCAAAAATGACATAAAAAGTTTTGTAGCTAACGTATGTACAAATGTTATAGGTTTTTGCTTTCTAGTTTCTGCTATATTTCACACAGTTGGATGTTTTTCTTGTAGATTTAATTAATTTTAAAGAACAGACAACCCAATTACTTGATCTTTGGATTTAAAGATTTCTCTTTTTTCCCCTTATCTTTACTAAGTTAAAATTATTGTACATAAATAATTTACTATGTTTTTTCAATTTGAGGAGAATAAAATCTCCCCTCCTCCCAAAACAACAAGTTTTAAGATGAAACTTTTTATGAAATTTCTTTTTTGTAGGCATTTTTACTATTTGCGTTTTTTGTAAAGCTGTAGAATTAATTTTTGTTGCAGAATTTCAGTTACATCAATTAAGAGAAAAGGGCAATTTCCTTGTTTATTTTATGAGCTGATTACTTCGAAGGAATTTAATATGTAATAATGAGAAAGCAAAAGATATCTAGGTATTAAAACTTTTATGTGGTGTAGAAGTTTCAGCTCAATTGAAACTCTAGTTATTTCCCTTGGAATTAATTTACCATCAGTAATGTATTACAAGACTAGTGTTCGCCATTAATTTCTTTGAAAACAAGGGAAGACCTTTACAAATCTTACTTTTGTAAATGTATTATATAAAAAAAAGAAAAAAAAAGCATTAATTTGATTAAGGTATCCGACTACGTTCAGAACCGTGTTTTTCAAAAGCGCATAAATGGATAATTTTCATGATATTTAGTATCACTTAGATTAGAATATAAGCATAAAATTGTTTTAAGGACATTTTGACAAAAAAATTTATTTAAATACAAAAATACTCAGTTAATATTTTGGCAAAAAATTAACTGAGAATATTCTTTTTTTCAAATGTTCTCCTTCTGTGAAAACTTCTTCTATTAGAATAATATTTTGCCAGTATATAGCTCAGACCTGTGTTCAGAATTTCAACTAGAATTTTTGAAATATATAACTTAAAAGTGAGTTCATTCATACTTTACGAATAACAGAGGGGAGAAATTTTAAGAAAAAAACGCGAATAATTATTTCAATTGGTGATAACTCTGAAAATAATGTGAGTTTTTCAAAACTTCTAGTTGAACCTCTGTGGAGAGGTCTTAGCTATATACAGGCAAAATATTATTATAACAGAACCATTTTTCACAAAAGAAGAACATTTGGAAAAAATATTATTCTAAGTTAATGTTTTGCCAAAATATTATATTTAAATAAATTGTTTTTGTCAAAATGTCCTTAAAACAATTTTATGTATGTATTCTAATCTGAGTGACACTAAATATCATGAAAATTATCCATTTATGCGCTTTTTTAAAATCATGGTTCCGAACGTAGTCGGATACCTTAAATTAATTTTGATAGTATTGGAATTAGAGTAAGTAAAATTCGCAGAAACTTTGAAGAAAAATTGTTTTTAAAATTTTTTGTTTACTATTAATTACCTAATCATTAGGTGTTTAAAAATATAAGCTTTTATGTCATAAACCTAAAGTGAACATTTTAGAAATTCTACATAATTTGACCTTTTTTATCAATGAAAAATTTGGTTTAGAAAATAATGTTCTTAAAATTTTTTTCATTGTTTCATTTTATTTGTTTGGGTTAATGAAATTTAATACTTTTTTTGTAAATATTTTAAAATATTAATACTTTTTTGTTGTAAATAAATTGCCGAAAGCGATTCATAAGATTTCCAGAGACTATAATTAGATATTAGCGTCAATAAGTTAAAAATTGAGATATATAATAATTGTACAAGATATTATGCACATGTTGAATATTGGCAGATAAATCCTTGATTTGTCCTTTTTGGTATAATGTTACTTTCAGACAGTCTGATTTATACAGCATATCACATGAAATGCTTTATTTACTTATAGTGCATTCATGTAATGTTAAAATTAAGGGTCGATAAATGATGTATATTAAAATGAGTATGATTATTAAATAAAACTGTATACGAGAAATTTTTACCAAAACAATTTAATTTGTTCTACAATAATATAATTTTATTAAAACGCCTATTTCTTTTAAACAGGTTTCTTAATTTATTCAAAAACGTCCAATTAATTTATTTCAGAATGTTGGAGACAGACATTTTTAAGAAAATTCAAACCGTTTTAAAGCTAATATGTTTGTTTTTTATAAGATTATTTCAGATACCCAAGACATTTAAATGATGTTTAAAGCAATTATATTTCCATCTCAGAATTCCTAATTGTTAAACAAATACTTTCATATTAACCAAATTTAATTAAAAAGCTAAATTACAATTTTTGTTTGTAAAAAAAGTGTGTATTTTCTTTGATGTGCAATGTTTTCATAAGAACTTGTTCATTGTATGTTTTATAATTGTGGGAATATTTAATCCTTCGAGGAGAAAAAAGTAGTATTTAGCCTACTTTTATAAAATAATTTTGTATGTATGTGTGTATAAAGAGATCTCTTTGGTAGAGTAAATCATGATTTGCTTTAATAACAAAAATTAAATGGTTGAGTGAAAGTAGATCAAAATTGAAGATTTTAGAAAAAGAAATTTTTCTTTTTAAGTTCTTATCCTCATGAATTTAGGAGAATGTTAATATAAAACAGTTCATTCTATTGGTTATATCAACTTTCATAGTAAAAAAAAATCAATACACCTTTATGGAGTTATTTAATTACAAGAAATTACTAATTTTTTACTTCTTATATGGAAACATATTATATCAGTAAAAATCTTCTTATATATCAGTAAAAATAACAACAAAAAAAAAATGCAATTTTTTTGTGTACATCCAAAAGAATTATATTGTAATAATTTCAAATAAATCTCAAAAACTGTCTTAAAATACATGTATCATCTTATTAAAATATTGGAAACATACATGCAGAGCATACTAAATATAAATTTTCTTACATCCTTCCCTGTACCTGAATAGTAAAAAATTTTTTTTTCGAAATAAGCACTTGTAAACTTCCGCATCCCGGACACTTGTATCCAATTCATTTTGGTTCCCAGATGTTTATTAGTGTTATTAATTTCTGTTACCCAATGCGCGCAATCCAAAACAGCAGCCATCTTTGAATAAATGAAACTCTTAAAAGCAATGCATCATGGGAGAATTAGAAAACGCAACGCATTTTACCCCAAAGTACCTGGTCGAAAGCGGGAACAAAAAACAGACCTGTATTTCGAGCTGGCAAAATGTCGGGTCGTCGTGTAAACGGGTCCAAAGCGGATGCAATTCGGCATATTGCCGGCAATTTTCACCCATGTAAGCGGGGCCTTTGAGGTATTTTCCCTGTTGTAAGTAAGTGATATTATCAAATCCCTAAACTGCTTCCGTGAAATGATGAAATGAACTAGTCAGGATTTGCATTGGCAAAATGCTATATGGGGGGGGAGACACTTGGTGGTCGAGTCCTTGTACTTCCTAACCATACAGGTAGTACTATCGATCCCCTAAATATCAAACCCATATCTTTAAAAAATGGCACCATAGCATTAACATAGGGATTGATTACCAGCCTAATTTTCTAATTATTTGTCAATTAGCTTCGAATAAATAATTTGCATTTTATTGACTATTGTTGTATTTAATTTATTGTTGTTAAATAAACACTTTTAAACCCTTGACAATATTATTTCATCATTTCACTGAAACAGCTCAGGGATTCGTTAAAATCCTTTACTTTTATCAGGGAAATGACTTTGAAGAGACGTCATTTAACATCTACCGTCAAGTTAGCATCTCCTTAGGGATTTGATGAGATTCCTAATATGACTTCATCATTTTCCTGCGTTACATCTACTACTTCGCCAAACGATAATGGTTCATTTATTTTTTTATTGTAGACGTAAAAATATGAGCTATTTTTCTAAGTGGTGTAAGTCCATTTTTATATTATATGGAGATATTTTTAACACTTTCAAAGTAATTATATTTGTAATTTCATTAACTACGTAAATTCATGTTCAAAATTTTGAAGGATTTTTTGGGAATTGTGTTTATAGTTAATAATCTCATAGTAGATTGCATTTAATATGTTATAATTTACTTTTTTGTCAATAACGGACTTACACCACTTTCGAAGAAAACAGCTCATTGAAATTTATAAATATTTAAAACTAATTTTCTTATTTCTCTCTCTTTCCTCTTTAAGCGTTTTTTTAAATTTCATATGACAATATCACAATCTCGCTGTTAACTCAATTTTGTTGTAAATAAATAATGCAATACAAAAAGAAAGATGTTAAAAAAACCATTTATAATTTTAACACCTCAATGCTGGAAATGAATATGCGAGTAACAGTACTATATTTGTTTTTACTAAGAACATAAATTGTCAAAGAATACTACATTTATTTTTATTAAAACATACATTGCCAGCAAAATAGTTTTAAAAGAAAATATATTAATTAATTTTTTATTTTTATTTACAAAACACAAAAGTCATCGTAAATATTAATATATATATATATATA
>BMAU01018731.1:0-30000 GCA_019973935.1 Trichonephila clavipes
CTCCTTAGCCCTTCATCATTTAAGAATACTCAACATATCCCTTGTACTTCAAAAATATTTGAAAAATATTGAAATTTTAAAAAAAAAAAAAATTGAAAATGTATTTTATTTATTAAAAAAAAATATAATTTACTATTCTATTTATATAAAATTACAACAGTGTAATAAGGATACATTTAACTTTATAAATCAACTTATAGCTAGTAATTAAAGCTACTATTTTAGAAAATAGCATACGTAACGCGCGTAAAACTTAATTAATATTTCTAATAGAAATGTTTTTTATTTTGGCATGCTTATAAATTTTTATGAAATTTTTAAAACTATGATTATATTTTTAAATATTTTCCACTTTTCTGAAGTTCCATTCCCTTATAAATAATGTGTAAAAGATTCGAATTATTTTACTTATATTTAAAAGAATTATACTTGTTTGGAAGTTGCTTATATTTTCAGCCTTCTATATAGAAATTTAACACCCCCTCTGAGGACACCTCTTAATCAGATAAGAAAGTAAAAATATTTATGAAGAAGTAGTATTGACAGTATGTTGAATCATTCTGATAGATTTAAAGTATTCAGATATAATTTTTGTCTTCGTGTAGGCAATGTTCATATGTGATGATAAAATATTATCAACAAGTTATGTATTAACATAAAATAATTTCAATTTATTTCTTTGATTACTAAACATAAAGAGGTGAAGTTATGGTACTTACGTATTATACCGCCGACCAATTTCAAGAAATCGAAAGATATCACCAATTAAAAAAATGCTGCCAAATACTTTCATTGTTATTTTTGTGTTCAACCATTGGCTGAATAGTTCGTTATTTGGCGACATCTTTCAGATTGATGAATGAGCTAAATTCATGTGACGTCATAATGAGAATCACGTGTTTCCAGCCAATCAGTTCATAAATTCCTGGGACGTCACAGTCACATGATAAATATAATGATGCGTTTGCAGTCAATCAGTTCATATACATGGCTGTTGCTAACGTTTGTTTTTTTGTGTATTAAAACTTTTAAAACATACATATTGGTCAATAATTATTTCATACTGACAAGTAAACAAAATGCTATTGATTTAAAAGCACTCGTATATTTATATATATTTTTAATTTTAAAAATCTTTTGAAGAACTCTCTTGAACATCTTTGCCTAATTGTCAGTTTGAAATTTTACTCAATTTACCAAAGAACAAATACAAAGTCTAATTTCAGTCTGTTTTCAATTCAATGAAGAACACGTGATTTTCTTGATCATGTAGCCGTCACGAATTTAGTCCATTGGTAGTTGGTATAATATATTAGTACCGAAATGATTAATTCTATCAAAAACAAGACATTTTTTAAGTCATGTTGTTTAAAGTTAAAGAATCAAAATTGTTCAACTAAAAACAAATTTTTGTCAATTAAAATAAATGTTTTTGCCAATATTTTGAAGTAAAATGACCTTTACCTTCATGGCCAATGTGAGGGTAGTATTGACCATTATAAACATAAAAATAGTGTACTCGAAATACTGTGATGTCACGAACCACCAGATCTTATATTGTATCCTTGCTTTGGGAATGTAACGCCGAACTGGCTTCGCTTTCAGAGCAAACTCTATGCAATTTCTCTGAAAATAGATGAAATATAAGCATCTTTTTTAATATTACTCATTATAATTTAATTTTACTCGACGGCTATTACATAAAGGTTCACAACTAGACTCTTCTAAAGACTCAACCTCATTTCTTTCTCAAAATATTTATTGAAAAGATCAATAGTAACGATACCTGTGAGTTTTTAGTCAATAAATTGATAAACAGGGCTTGTTATACCACAGTTGGGTTGTGAATATACTAATAAGAAAAAAAATCCAATTTTCATCTCTAATTACCACAAAAGCGGCGCACCTATACTTTCTAGCTGCAATTTTTCAATTTTTAGGTATATTCGCGGTGTAACACCTTGCACCCTTTTACGAAGAAATCTGAAATGTACGTAGGAAACGCTCTTCCTTTGAAATAATTTATTCGAGGCAATTGCAAGCTGTAGAAAAATAGTATACTTCTAGAACTACAAAACCCTTTAAGTTCATAAGGAACGGTGCTCAAAGCCATATTTCGATATATGTAGAAGTCTAATTTTTTTTTTCCTATGCTCATCTTTTTTATTTTAAATGCTCTCATTCTTATACTCGGCGTATATCACGCACTCAAAATTTCGACCTTATTTTTGTGATACGCCGGATTTTACGGTAAATCGTAACTATTTAACGCAAAATAAAAATCTTTATAAGAGTAGAGTCACCCACCAGCTTCGCTGGGAAATTTTTTTATAAATAAGTTCCAGCAACACCCCACTCCCCCCAATAGAAGCCAATTTCGTAAAATCCATCCCCTGGCGGATTTATATTCAGCAAAAAATGCCAACCAAGTCTGTCCGTCTAATAGATCAAAAAAGGGAATATTTATCTCAAATGCTCTTTAGAGTCAATTTTCACAAAACCTTTGGTTGTAGAGGACCTGTACTCCATGAAAGGAACATGCCTACCAAATTTCTAGCATGTAGGTCTAATAGTTCGAAAACGGGAATATTTATATATATAACACACCCCTTAGGATTCATTTTTCGCAAAACAACATTTTGTAGCGGATCTCTAATACTTGAAAGGAAAATGTCCAACAAATTTTAAGTCTAATAGTTCAAAAAGGGAATTATATACCCTTAAACTCCCTCAGTAGCGCACACAGGAATTTTTCAAGGGGGGGTCCGGGGTTGAAAGTTCACCATTCTTGTATCATGCTCCTTTTGATTTTGTCGATTTTTGGGAACAAAACACAGTAAAAAACTAATTTTTTAATAAATAATTAGCATTTATTAATAAAATTAATCTTTAATAGCAAGTAATTAATTAAGTTTTACGTACTATACACTTAGAATTATAATCAACCGGAAAAAATCAAGGGCTGTGTGTGTGTGGGGGGGTCCAGATTTTAGTCCCCCTTAATAAACTGCCACTGAATCTCCTCAATGCCTGCTAGAGGTTAATTTTATTAACTCAGAAACCTTCGCGGGTATGTGTCCAACCATTCCCCAAAGTTTCATCGCAATCGGATGAGTGGCTTAGGAAGACATCACACACACACACACACACACACACACACACACACACACACACACACACACACACACACACACACACACACACACACACACACACACACACACACACACACACACACACACACACACACACACACACACACACACACACACACACACACACACACACACACACACACACACACACACACACACTTATTTATATAGATTCAGTACAATTTTAGATTCATGAAATTCTGCTTCTATTATGAAGTTCAATTCTTTTCAAAGATTTATATATATATATATAAGCTTGGGCTTTTCATTTGATTGCTACAAATAATGATAAAACTTGCCTAAAAATTGGCATATTTTTGAAAAAAAAAACTCCAATAATTATAAAACAAGTGATTTAATACGAAAGTAAACTCATGACTACAGGAAATTTTTTAAACATAGTGTAGGAAAAGTTTACCCTCGAAAGAGAGGTGGGAGTGATCCCGAATTATTGGAATTTTGTGGTATTTTAATAATTAGAATTGAATTTATAAAATCATGAATTACGAAGATCAACAAAATAATTATTAATTTTAAGTTCAACGCAGCTAAATCTACGCACATATAACAGAGTGGCACCTCACTCATTCATTAGGAGATCTCCGGAACTATTAAATCTTCAGACATTAAATTTGGTAAGCATGTCTTTTTGTTGTTGTGTAGATATTTGCTAAGAGATCGGGGTTTTACGGAAATTGACTCCCAACGAGAGTGCGGGCTTAAGGGAAAAAAATTCTTGCTTTTTGGAATATTAGATCTATATATACTTGAAATTTGGTAAGCATGTTTATTCTATTGAGTAAAAATAAATTAAAAATGAGTTTCACGGAAATTGACTCAGGGGAATGTAATGGGGGCGTAAAAGAGAACTATACTTCCATTTTAGGGAAATTGAATTCGTACCTTTTTTTTAAATCAAGGACTATAAATTATTTCAACACAGTTTTAAGCTTAATGTAAGAATCTAGATCTCTCTCTCAAACACTTACAAAGGGTTTATATTCATTCAACATCTTGAAATACCCAGGGAGTGAGGGAGAGTTATACAGCGTGTCCGAAAAAGATTGTAGCTTTTTTTAAAATTTTTCTCTTGTTTTTCTGAGGTACAATTGGAATGTTTTTATTATACCAGAGATAGATAATATATCTCTCAAAGATTTTTTTTGTACCAAAGTTGTTCCCTTACAAAGATTTTCCATAAGGGCTTCCTTTGTAACACGGCAGATATCTAGGCGATACTCCATTTCCGTCCATATTCGCACCAACGTGACTGTTCTAACGGTAGAAAAAGAATGAACCCTTTTTCATTGTTTTGCTGCTTTCATTTGTTCTTTCATTATGTTCATTATGCTTTTTTTCCATTATGTTTTTATGTTTTTCTAGAGTGGTGAAAATTGGCCTGAAAGCTACTAGATACTTCAAGGAAGGATTGCCGAACTCTCTATCGACTGTTTCCTCCAAACGCTGTCGCTCGGTGCTTTTGCCTTTGCATATATATATATATATATATATATATATATCAGCCAACAACAGCAGCAATATATATATATATATATATATAAGGTAAAAGTGCATTAGTTACCGTGTATGCGAAGCGTTTAATTGAGTTCTTGTCCGGTGGATCAACCCCAAATTATCGCCGAAAGTTGCGTTGAGCTGTGATAACAGACATTGTTCTTCCATATTCCACAGCACAAAATGCCCTTGTGGTATGGGGGCGCCATGTTGACAATTTTGTGCGCACAGGAAAGGCGGATATTCCAAAACGGAGTATCTAATAGTTTTCAGGCCAATTTTTACCTTTTTGTACACAATGGGTGCCTAGAAAGAAGTAAAGAAAAAGGGCACATTCTTTTTCTGTCGTTACAAGAGACATGTTGGTTTGCGTATGGACGGAAATAGAGTATGGCCTAGATATATCTGCCGTGTCACGAAGGGAAGCCATATTGAATCATTGTAAGGTACAACTTTGGTGCAAAAAAAGTTAAGGGTTAAGGGACATGGTTAAGGGACAAGGAGGACACCTGAGCTTGCAAACCCTTTCCTAACTTCCACACCACACCAACTGGATAAAGTTTGAGCCTCCACACATTTAACGTGCATCGGCCTCCCTTTTTACATAGTGTATCTTTAGTAGCACTAGGGTCGAACTCATGAAATGTCAGCCACAAGTCCGTTACCTTGACCCACTAGGTACCAGAGCCACGAAATACATAGCGAAGCAGTCTAGTAACGAAACCAACCATGAATAACATTAATCTGAATAATTTGAGGCATGGAGGAAGTATTTACTAATACAAATCTTTAAGTACTGGTGTTTTTACATAGTCTAAAAAAGTGCTTATTAATTATCAATATATTAAAAGTAATAAGAATTAGATCAATAAGCTAAAAAAGGTTTTAAATTTTTTCAAATGACCTAAAGTAACGATTTTATGCTACTAATTTTGAAAATTTATTTTAATAGTTTTACGTAATATATCTGTTCTTTCCAGAGCGTGCTACATTAAAAGTACACCGGGTCCCCCCAAGTTAATCCTGGAATGTAATTTTATTTGATTTTTGTCAATTGAATCATCGTGGTCTCTTTTCTTAAGAAATTCAAATAAAATAATCTGTAAGCACTTAAAAAAAAAAGGATTGGGATAATTTCAGAGAAATGTTAGCATACCTGGTTCTGTCTAATTCGCAGTTCTTGTTCCTGCTCTCCTCGTTCTGAAAGGTGACGATAACAAAACCTACGAAGATGTACGACCATGAAGAATGCGATGATGATGATGTAAATGATGAAAAAGACGGCCACCATCGGCCGGTAGTTATGAGGGGGACCTTCGTCTTCCGCTTTGGGAGTCGATGGCCACGTATAACAACCTATTGAAACAGGTAGATTGTCGTAAAAATACAAATTATACGAGTGAATATTAACACAGTGTGATGTACCCAGTCTCTTTTCTCTAGTTGCTAAGAAGGCACCCCGATAAACGTGGGAAAGATCCGTTCGTTTCCCTAATTGCTGGGAAATAGTTGCGTAAATGGGTGGTCAAAAATTCCGACCATTTTCCCATGGCAATCCAAGCGATGAAAAAGGAAGCCGGTACAATGTGCTTTTCGGTTTCTCACGGATCTGTGACGACAGCGCGTCTGAACCAGACAGCTGTTCCTATGCTCAGACAGACTCCGCGCTCTAAGGGGACGACAAATCAAGAGATCAAAGGAATAAGCGGTGATTGACCATGGGAAACTTGGAGGTTAAAAAGGGAGAGCGAGAGAGTTTCTGAGGATTTTTACTTGAGAGAATCCGAAGAGGCCTCTCAATCGGCAATACACGGGAGTCCGCGAATTAACGAAAACGAAGGCGGACTTAGAACAGGGGAGTTTCGAGCCAGCAAGAGCACGGTGGAGATAGAGCCAGCGAGCTCACACAAACTCTGTGTGGAATTACAGAAAATCGAATACTTTCTCTAGTGAACTGTGGACCTTTTTGGCAAATCGAACATACCGGACAGTTTCCAAAAGTATCACTTTTAATTAGTATGTTTATGGCAGCGGTATAAAGACATTACCGCGAAAAAGAGACTATATCTGAGGACCCTTTTTTACATTTACATTGTACGGAATATTTTTTTGGCTGATTTTTATTCTTTAATAAATAGTTTAATCCAGAGCTGTTTGAAGTCCTCATAACATCACCATTTTCCGTAAAGATAAACCTCGGAAAAACTGAATAAAATTTTCTATTAACGTCAAATTTAACTTCTGTTTTCAATTTTACGTTTTTCTGAAAAATAAACTTCAGTGAGAAATCCTTGAAAAACTGATATGTGAGGATAGTTTCCTTTCTCAAAGTAACATTTCTCCATTCCATCACTTGTATTTTAGAAATATTTTTTAAAAGCATAGTCAAGTTACTATTCTAAATTTGGATTCATATGCAAAGAGAAAGAAGGGATTGGTGACAGTGCCAGGGATTGGTGATTGGTCCTTGGCGGATCCAAGGAAAATCTGGTTAAGTTGAGCTTATCCGGACCCTTCAGGTCCCCGGGTGCCCAATGGATACATGCACTGATTGGTGATCCCGTTTTGAGAAGAAATTTAGATTAATTTTGCTTTAACTTTTTCATGCTTAGTATAATTAGTACAGTACCCTGGCGTAGCTAGTTCTGAATGGGTCCCGTATCAAAACTCCGTCTGGGACCATTTTTAGAAATGACAGCTTTGTTAGTAGCACTGTAGTGACACTTGTTGGGGCCCCTGTAGCTTGGGGGCCCCGTATAATTGATACGGCTGATATGATGGTAGTTACGCCCCTGGTACAGTATTTATTTGGTGTTGGTTGATTGATTGATTGAATACTAACGTCGCACTATTCAGTTACACGAGGGCTTTTGGTGACCACGTAATTTTGAACCATGGTCAAGTGACGTGGACGACAACTGACCTGGAACCCCCTCTCCTAACTACCACACCACACCAACGGGAGGACGTTTCAGCTCTCGACGGATTTAGCATGCATCACTGCCCTACACGGCGGGTCTTTAGTGGTACTGGGTTCGAACTCGTGACAAGTCAAGCCACGATCCGATACTTATACCACTCGGCTACCGCGGCCGTTATTTGATGTTGGACATTAATGTACAAAGTAAAAGTTATAAATAAAAGATAATTTTGAATTATATTTCCTTAATTACTATACTTATTTTTTTCAAAAATGTACACAAATCCATTTTCCACCCAAGTCAAAATTTCGAACCGATTTACTTTCATTTACGAAATCCAAAAATGTTCATATATATCTAACTATAATGCTTCAAGCTTGAACTTAAACTAACAACCAGACTAAGAATTAGCCATTTTATAATTTTATTTATATATTAAAATTGCTTTTTTTATATACATAGAAAAGTACTTCTGTAACCATTCAAAGTTTGGATTATCCTTAGGCGTATAATTTTACTATAGTGAGCATTTTAAAAAAAAATTTGGAAACAAATATTTTTTTCTTTCTTTTAATACAAATCGTTTCTTTTTAGTTTTATACATTCAAATATACTATTTCTCAGACTAGTTATCAAATTTACTATTTGCATATTAGTTCTCAATTGTTCTAAGACGATGGCTGAAAAAAACCCTTAAGGCATGCACCGTTTACGTATTATTGAATATACGAGTTCAAACAAATGTTAGTGCATAAAATGTTGATTTAAAGTGAACTGAGTAATTTGTAAAATATACTACTGATGGGAGGTCGCCGGTCCCTAAGGTTGCAACTGTAATTTTTACATCTGCCCTGTTGTTGTTTACAACGGATGGAATTTGGTGAATACGTCTCTTTACCCCACCGAAAAGGGTGACGCGTTCCCACGCCGGAAGGGGGCATTGTTCTCATAAATATATCATGGTATAGGGGGTGTCATTAGGATTTTCCCGCGCTTGGGGATGTCACTGACCGTGAGACGGTATTCATCCGCTGACTATAGACCAATCAGACATAATGATTGAGTTAATGTAAAGAATCCGCTCCAGAATACAGGAGCAAGCCGCCGTGGAATAAAAGCGGATGCACCCCGAATTGTCGCACTCTCTGACGCATTTCTCTCACACCCACTTGGTCTGACACGTCCCTTCCAATTAGTCACCGCAGGTGGGGACTCCAGGCAGCGACATGACTCCTCTCCCTCGATCTCTATCAGTTAAGTAAATCTTACTATGTGTCTCTATATGCTTTAACTTAATTTCAATCTTATAACTTTAATAAATCAAAGTTTTTAACTAAAGAATGACTTTTGATTTAGCGTACTGTTTGTTTGTTTTAAAAGATCTAATGTTTAAACTTAAGCTATAATGTGGCGCACCTAGGAGAGTAGAACCGGGTTTTATATAAAATGGATTTAATGAAATAAATTAAATAGTTTTTCTTTAAATTAAGTAAGCGTCGCATTACTACGAACTGATTAACAATTGTTCATGTTACTAGATTGTTCATGTTCATATTGCTAGAAAATATTGCTCCTGTGTTACAGATTTTCTATCTAATAAAACTTTCCTGTTCTCAACATTAATCACATTAAAGTTTTTTTCAAATAAAATCACCAGGGATGTCTTAAGATTTCTTGAGACCCTAGGCCCCTACACAAATGTAGGCCCCCTACGACCCTTAAAAGTAAACAGTACATAGCATACGTTGTCAAATACTCGTACAAACCACAACCTGAAACAAATAAATGTGCATGACTTACAACCGCACAAACTTGCTCGACCGACTGCCACTTTTAACTGAATGAATTATGGTATATGGTGGAAGGCCTACGCATAGGCTTATACATGGAAAAAGGTCATATGTAGTCAGTCGACATATCGTCTAAAATTCCCAGTTTTTAAGAGAAAACCCCGGATGAAGTTTGACTGTTGAAGTTATTCGAATCATGATCAAATTAATGCTGAATTGAGAACGAGACGAGATCCCCATAGAGACCCGGCCCTGGGCCCCTGATTTAAGACGTCTCTCTGTATATCTTATCTATTATCAACTTACTGAGGCCATCCCTCGAAGGTGGAGACGGTGAAGAGAGTGAGCATGGCTTTGGCGACGTCATCGAAGTTGAACTTGTAACGTTCCCACTTGCGTTCCTCTACGATGGGCTTGGTGATGTCACCCCTCCTGGTAAATGATGAACTGACCCCTGCGCAAAGAAATCCCAAAGCATTAATTTGATACATTATTTTCATTTATTACACAACTAAAGCTGAAACACTAATTCATTCAAATGTTCCAAACGAGATGTAAAACGGTTCGTACTATAACCTCAGATGGGTTTAAAAGTCTGAAAAAGGAGAAAGTTGTCACGTGGTTTTTACATCAACTTGCTCATAATGCAAGTGGGGTGATGTTTTTGCTTGTGCACTTTCGTGAGAAATAGATTTGTTAGGAGTAATTGGTTTTATACTCAACCTTTCATCCCTACTGCGGTGATTCGATAAATGAGCACCAAACTTGCTTGGGGACTTAAACACTGGGTCACTTGAATGACCACCTGATCGGGACATTTGCTCAGGCAACTCAGCGCCCAGTGGTCACGTATACTGGGATGGACAGTGTATGAAGGCCCTGTCCCTCAAGGGCTGTTACGCCACTGAGTTTGAGTTTTTAATTAGTTTTATAGTTTGTTACATTTTCATTTAGAGTTTTATATTAAAAAAAAACATCAAACATTTACTAGTTTTTTCGTTAATAAGGCTCTTTTTGATAAAAATGGTGCGACTAAAACCAAAATTTTATATCTAACTTAAATATTGTACCATTTCTTGATATTTTTATGTCCATAAAATTATTGAAAGCTTAAGAAATAGTTAATGGCTCAGTAATTTTTTCTGTTATATATAAAAAAGAATTACTCAATGATGAAATCGATTATTTTTTGTCTCAATAAATATTAGTAATTAGTCTCGACTAGCATATATAGCGTGAATCATGCATGTAGGAATACAACAAAATACTTTTCATTTCATCCGTGCAGGCAATATAGTCATAAAAAAATGATACAACTGACGCCAAAAAGAACATTCCCGCCTTCAACCTTTTACCGCCACATTTTCAAAATAATTGGCGGACTTTTCTTATGTGTTTTTAATAATGCATCAAAAATGGATGAAAAACTAATGAGAACTAACATTTATCAACATTTTTTTTATAAATGTATCTCCCCCCCTAGTAAAGCCCGTTTGGCGAGATTGGTGCCAGTGAAACGGAAAAGTACCAACAATTCAAACAGAGGAAATTTTTAGGACAGCATTATATACAACTGAAAAATTTAATTCTATAAAAAATATCATTTAATGAATTGAAAGAAATGGTGAAGTTTGATGACATATCAAAAATAGAGACGTAAAAAAAATACCACGTACAATTTAAAAAATAATACAAAAGAACTTGTGCATCGATTTTTGTCAAATGCCAAATTGAAAATGGAATATTTCAGAAATTTATTCTAATTTTCAAAATAAAAGGATTGTGTGTTAGTCTTCTTACTTTGAGGCTTTAGTTTTATTCAAAAGAAATTATTTTTTTTAAAACCTTTTGAATGTTCCTCATATATAAATTCTGTTCTGTCGTTTCAACTTTTACTTTTTAGTCTACATAGAAAGGAATCTTGTTAGTTTAGAGTTTAAATAGGGATTTTTTTGCAATAAATGTAACTCGTAAAAGTATTTTAAACTTTCAATATAAAAAGCTTAAAGTCGCCGGTTTGATTTTAGTATAGTTTACACCTTCATTTATCGCCAACTCTTGTGATTTATTGGCATCATAAGAGAACAACAATCAAATATAGAAAAAAGACATATTGGCGCAACTTTTGGAATCATTTTTCCTTTCTTTGTCACTATAGGTGGGAACTAAACTAGAATTTTACCAAACATCTTTTAAATATCTTGTTAATCTTTAAAATTAGTATTAGGTGAATATATTACGATATTAAAAATAGAAAATACAAGTAGAAAACTTCTCAACAGTTTTTACCACGGAAAATAAAAAGGCAAACAATGACAGAATGCAATATTGTTATAAAATGTTTACAAATGCATTCAAGTGAATGATAATTGCTTTAAAAATATAATACTTCATATAATACGAAATTCATTCACGAGAAACCGCCTTCAACTTTCTTTATAAACAAACTATATAACAAAACTATCTTTTTTCAATAGATTCCCTGATATGTGGGTATCGACGGTAATGAAATGGAAGACTTACTAGCCAAGACAGGAACACTTGAATCACAAGACAACAAACCTCTTCCTTCGGAGTCACTTAAACATATTTTTGAGAATTTAGAAGATACTTTTAAATCTGACCAGGCCCCAAATTCAATAGGCAAATCCTGGGCTAACATTCAAGACACTTGGAAAAAGTTTTGTCAAAAGCCCCGTAAAGAAGCTGCGGCAAACTTCAGACTGCAAACAGAAAATGATTGCAAGGCACATCATCTTAACAAAATACGCATTCTTCCATTTAGTATATATCAAACTTGTAATTCGGGCATCATGAAGGCGGAGCATCTCCTTATATGCCCAGAACCCATAAAGAGTCTGAAAACAGTGGGGAGATAAGCAAACTATACTGGAATGCCAGAACTTTCACGAACTCTTTGTAAAAATTATACCTGTTATGCTCCTTTCCTTGTTTAAATTTTTAACTTTTTCTTTTGTTCTCATGTTAATTTTTCTTGGTTCCCACTGTAAATGTTTGTTCTTTTTTATTATTTATCATTGTTCTTGTGTGATACTTGAGCTGTTTTATATGTTTGGATTGATCCTTCCAATAAAGCCATATGTAACAACATCTCATTCAAGAGGAACAAAACGTTAATAAATGGCAACTACATATCAAATTAAATATGCATTACATACATAGTCAAATTTAAAAAAAAATTATACTTACTGGCAATCCCTTTCAAATAGTTTTGAGCCATCATTACAAGAAAAGAACTTGCCCTTGAAGAAAGAAATGCCAACTTTTATTTGGGTATACTATACTGGGTATACTACAGTATTCATATTGACTATATCAGTCAATATGAACACTGCTTCAATATACAAAACGCTTTATTCCGATATTTGTTTTTTTTGCTATGATTATATAATAACTAAAAACACAGCAAATATTTTGTTTTCTTCATGAGTATAATTCTTTTATAATAATTAAATAATTCTTTTTATAAAACTCAGAAGTAATAAAGATTTAAAAAAAAATTTGGATCGTAATTTCTTTTTATTAAACAAATAAAAAATGAAAAATGGGTTTATATTGTCAGGAGAAAATTTCAAGTTGAGATTATAATCAAAATATTATTCTTATAACATATTTTAAAGGTAATGACGATATATATAACAAGAATTATCTTAATGAAAGTAATTTCGATGTGAACAAATAATCTTATTTCTCTTTTCTCTCTGGCTTTCTATTATTCATCCTGAAAATATAATAATCTAACAATTAAAATAAAAAAAATCATTTTTATTAGCTATTGTTTTTTGTACTTAAATAGTAATCTAACCCTAGGCAATTCAATTGAATCGCCATTTACTAAGATTCTTTAAAAATCGTTTGCAGTAATTCATTTGTTTTTGAGAATTTTAATCGTAATTTGTTTATCTCTTAGAGATTCTAATTATTTTAAAGTTTTTATAGTGAATCTTAGCTTTTTTATAAAGATACATTTAACACGGATGATGTAATATCTAGCAGTAAATCAAAAGGAGAAATTAAAGTAAAATGTAAAGTTTCAACACGGATGATATAAAATACAACAGTAAATCAAAGAAAAAAATTCATTAAATCAAAAACTTATGCGAGTTCTAGATAATAGCACGAAAATTGTATATTTCTTTTTCAAACGTGTAAAGCATTTTCAAAATAATGTCGAGTTGCTGCACGAGGTGTTTTTTTAAAAATTAATTAATGCTCATGCCAAAACATTATCGCAAAGTCACCACATTATAGCATAAATCATTTTTCATCTTTTTCATTGAATCAGAATGGAAGTTTATGAAAAATATATATTTTTTTCTGGATCAAGTACGCCTAATTTTGTAAATTTATAATATAATCTCTTAACACCTTTTTTTAAAAAATATTTTTTTATTACGATAGCAATTGATTGTAAAAGACGTCGCATTTAAGTATATTCAAACATTAATCAAGCTTCCAGAATTATGAATATATAGAATGTGCTTCTTACAAAGAAAAAATTAACATTTAGTGGAAGAACATAGAAGACTATAATGGTTTTTTAAATCCGTTACGTTGAGAGTGAAGGTTTATTAACGTAGCATTGTACAGCAAAATGAAAACTATTGGAGACTGACCTCTTAATTTTGAACTCGGTCAAGTGATGATGATGACACCTGTGTGTGTGTGTGTGTGAGCTGGCATCCTCTCTTCGAACTCCCATACTACGTCAAAGGGAATACTTTGAGTATCAACTTCTCTACGACGTGCCTTCAGTGGCACAGGGCTAGAACTCATAACACGCTGGTCATGACCAGAAGGCTACTGCGTCACTGTTGCGTCAAATAAGGCGAGTTAACGTCGTACTATAAAGCACACATAAGGGCTATTGGTGACGGACATTGTAAGTTAAAACCTAGGTCAAGTGACGAGGACTACACCCAAGCTGGCACCTCCCTCTCCTCCTACCAACGGAAGGACTGAGTGAGTGAGTGAATATTAACGTCACACTGTTCAGCTACACGAGGGCTTTTGGCGACGGACCTCGTAATTTTGGAACCGTGGTCAAGTGACGATATTGATAACATCTGAGCTGGCACCCCTCTCCTAGCTACCACACCACACCAACGGAAAAGGACATTTTAGCTCTAGACAGATTTAACGTGCATCGCTGCCCTACAAGGAGGGTTTTTATTGGTACTGGGTTCGAACTCGTAACGTCAGCCACGATCCGATACCTTGACCACAAGGTTACCGAGGTTACCCCAATGGGAGGACTTAAGCTTCGATAAGTTTAATGTGCCTCGATCTCAACACGGCGAGTCTTCAGTGGCACTAAGACTCGAAGCCGTGACTACTGCAGTCTTAAGTTTATAGTTTCTTGGCTACTGCAGCTGCACTGTTACGTCAAGAGATCGTTTCTAAAAATAAACATTAAAACTTAACTCTTTATGCCAAATAGAACAACTATAAAGGAATCATCACTGGTGACTTACCAACAACGATGCTCATAATCCCAATTAATTATTTTTTATTTAGTTAAATGTCTAACGTGTAATTATTCTACGTAAAAGTACGTAATTCTTTTTAATCATTATTTTTTATGTATTTTCATCAGACCATATTAAGGGGAAGTTTTTAAAAACAGTTTAGTCGTATATCTGAAAACTAGTTATATTTAGCCCGAACACCATTTAATAATTCCTCTTAAACCACAATTTATTTAGTTAATAAGAGAAGAAAATAAGAAGAGTTGCAAAAAAACAGTTGTAAACAAAAGTAATTTTAAAAGAATGAAATTTTAACACTACTTAAACTTTTTAACACTTTAAATGAAACAAAAATCAAATACCATAACGAGATGCACACACTCAAAAACCTAAAAATATTCTCAGTTATTTTACAGACACCAAAATTCATTTAAGATGAAATTTTTCTTTTACTTTGAACAATTGTACTCCAATGACACCAAACATGAAATTCAGTAAAAATGTAACCAACATGATGTTACCGATGGTTTTCACTGCAACAATGACGCACTGAACAACATGCTGAAATCAAAATTTGAAAAATTAAACATAAATAATAAAAAGTGTTTCACACATTTACACAAAAAATAATTTTCAAAATTGTAGTATATTTTAGGTGGAGTTTCGTTCACGGGAATCCAGGATCCCGGGTTTCCGGTAAATCATAAGATATCTGTACTTTTTTTCTATTCCCTAGGAATTATAATTCATTCCCGGAATCTCACGCAGCTTCAATAGTCTATTGGCAATGCTTGAAAGATTTTAAGAAATAAAGTCAGCAATTTTAAAAGCATTAATTAATATTAAAGGAGAACAAATGATGGCCAATGTAAAGTGAAAGTGAACACAATTTTAGCAGGTTTAAAACCAGTAAAAATTAGCTTAGAAAAATTATGCAGTCGAAATCTAACTTTTCTAACTGCAGAGGTGTATTTTTCTTTCATTATTGGAGAATTGAACGAAAAAAATTCAGAATTTTCGAAAAATATGAAATATTCACTAATCCAAAGAATTAATGAGATACACAACGTTAATTTAAAAGGGATTAATGCAATATTTGAATTTTAGGAAAATACAAAGCCGCTGCAGTTACTATCGATATTCCGCGATTGCCTGGAAAAATTGTTTGGTTCGACAAGCCCAAATGAGAGAGAGATAAGGACAAGGCTTTTCTGCGAAGAAGAGGAATCAATATCCAACTCTTGGTACTCAGAAGAAGAGAGTGTGGAGATCTTGAAAAGAAAACCCCAGACGTTGGGTGAAAAATTAGAGAAAGCAATTTATTTTAAAACAAAAGCTTTAGATTGTTCAACCAAGAAAGAAAAGTACTAGTTTCAGAAAATCGTGAAACAAGAGACGCGGTTGTTCAGCTCGACTGAAAATCCCATCACCAAACATTATAAAACTATGTGAGGCTTTAAAAACAATCCCTCCAACGTCAGTTGAAGCCGAGAGAGAGCATTTTCTGCTTTACCTATTGTTCGCCACCAAGCAGGACTAGGCTGAGTGATGAAAGTATAAATTGCTTATGCTTTCTGAAATCCTATTTTAAAAATAAATAATATATTATATATACATATTTTGTATTTTTAGCTTTCATTATATAAATAAATATTAATTTGAAATTTTGCATTATTATTTAAAAATAACTTGTTTTAAATATTTTTGAAATTTTGATGCATTTCCGGGAATGGAAAAAATCAGGAAATCAGAAACCCTAATTTTAAGGGATCTTGAAGATATTTTTTTCCAAAATTTTAGGTTTTTCTAAATATATATATATACGAGGTGTGACACACACACACAAATCGAGACTAAGTGTGTAGCTTGAAAAAGAGTGGAGTTGGCAGCAACTGTTTTGGTGACGTCATCACACAACTCATCCATATGGCTATAGCTGATCATGCCAGTTTGAGGGTACTGCGTCATTGATCGAACACGTACAACCGCATTCTGCCGGAAAAAGGAGCTTCAGAAAAAGTGGAAAAATCTTTAAAATATAGCCATAGTTTTAAAAATTTATAAAAATTTATTAGCATACCAGAAACATTTCTATAAGAAATATTAATTAAGCTTTACGTATGCTATTTTCTAAAAATAGTAGCTTTAATTACTAGCTATAAGTTGATTTATAAAGTTAAATGTATCCTTATTACACTGTTGTAATTTTATATAAATAGAATAATAAATTATATTTAAAAAATACATTTTCAATTTTTTTTTTAAAAATTTCATTTTCAAATATTTTTGAAGTACAAAAGGATATATTATTCTTAAATGATGAAGGGCTTAAGGAGTATGATACATTTTTATAATTCTATAAAGTTTTATACATCAGAAGAGCTACTATTTTAGAAAATAGAATGCGCAACGCAAAAATAACTTTTCTTACAGAATTTTCATACACTTACAATTGTTTAAATTATGACTATATTTCAAACATTTTGTACTTTTTTTGAAGCCAGAATTCTTTGTAAATAATGTGTAAAAGATTCGAATTATTTAATTTAAATTTAAAAGAATTATAACTGTTTTAAAACTGTTTATATTTTCAGCCCTCTATAGAAATTTAACACTCGTGGGACCCCTAAACTGTTTTCAGGAAGAAGGGTCAGTGTGGAAGATGATGATCGTGCTGGCCCCAAAGCAATGATAATAGTCTCATTCGACATTAATGAAGTTGTAATGATTGAATGGGTTTCCAGCGATCAGACTGTTAATCAACACTGCTACATTGAAGTACTAAAAAGACGCCGTGAAAAAAAATTAGGGAAAAAGAAGGTCCCAGTTGTGGAGTGATGGATTGTTGTTGCACCATGACACTCGATGACACGGCCCTTTCGGTCAAGCAGTTTCTGACCAACAAAAATATTACTGTGATGGAGCATCCTCTTTATTCACTTGATTAGGCTCTATGCGACTTTTATTTCAATTGTTAAATTTTGCTTAAGGGGAGCCCCTTTTATCTCAGTTAAAGAGGTTCTGAAAAAAAACGGAAAAAATTCTGAAGGGTCTTCCAAAGATTTCGTTCCGGAACTGTTACCGGCAATGGCAGCCTTGAATGCAGATGTTTGTGAATGTTGAAGGGAACTTCTTTGAAAGGCGATTATGTCACGGAGAACTGATTCTGTAGGTACAATGATTTATTGGACCAGTCTCGATTTTTTATGCCGCACCTTATCTTTATATATAAAAATCTTCTGTGCGTGTGTATGTGACTAAACTCCTAAACGGCTGGACCGATTTTGATGAAATTTTTTGTGTGGGTTCAAGTGGATTCGAGAATGGTTTAGATTCACAATTCGGTCTGATAATCGTAATTAGTTAAAAAGATATTAATTAAAAGCATTAAAATTATTCTACTCAATTTTCACCTGCATTGTTGTAACGACGTTATTGTTATAAAAATCAGGTAAGTTGGCGTCGAAAATCGATTTTCAGCCAAACTGGCCAAACAGGGTCTTCATTGTTACAAAAATGCAGACGAATCATGCTTTTTAGCGCGTTTTTAATTAATATCTTTTCAAATATTCTCTCTATATATAATTCTTCTGTGCGTATGTATGTGATTGAACTCCTCCTAAACGGCTGGACCGATTTTGATGACACTTTTTTGTATGCGCTCAAGTGGATTCGAGAATGGTTTAGATTCACAATTAGTTAAAAACGACGCGCCAAAATTATGTAAGGGTGCGTGATTGTTCATAAAAAATCATGGGCAATATTCTTGAGGCTACTATTTTGAGTGGCAAATTTCAAGGTGTGGTTGTACTTCTATCACAGAACCCAATGATTCTTTCAGACTCACCTACCCATTCAAATGTTTGCAATTTTCAACTCTTTTGGCATTTGCTATGACCATTAATATGTCAGAAGGTCAAATAATGACAATTTGTGGCTTAGATTTAGAAAACCCTTGCTTTTCGCACGGCCAATTATATGTTGTATGTCCGAGGTTTAGGAGACCATCACATTTGTTTGCTTATACCCCTCAATGATTAACCAAAAACATTGTACATCCAATGGCATTACGATAAATTTATTTTTTGTGCATTAAAAAATATACCTGTTATGAAAATAGCTCGAGCTATATATTTTTTACCCTTTAATCAAAGCAAGTTCAAGTTTCTATTCAGAATAGCTTCTATATTCAACTTAGTTCATAGTAAATACATACTCACACACAATCGATAAGTCGAATTGTGGTAAATGTATATGTGATGGTGTCAGGTATTGTAATAACTTTCTATATAAAATATTTCATCAAAACGGTCCAGATTGTTACAACTTATTCAAAAAATTTTTAATTTTCGGATTTAAGACGTGTGTACAGGACAACGTCTGTTGGGACCGCTATATATATATATATATATATATATATATATTCGTTGAAACACCACTTTATCATTAAATATTTTGAAACCAAAATTTTGCCTACACCAAAAAGTTTCGAAAAGTTCTTTCCTTTTTTTTGACATATTGCTGGATTTTTATTTTAAATTTCCAATTTAATATTTCTCAGCTCGATCCTTTTCTAGCATTGTGCTCAATTTCCCCTCGGTTCTTCCTTTCTTCCTCAGTGGCCCGACTGCCCAGGGTGGGCCTTGGCCTTTCCAGGCTAGCCTTCTTCCTGCTAGTGTTCTCCAATTCTTAGTTCTAAAAACTGGGAGATTTTTTTTTCTAGGCAATCAATCCATCTAACATTTGGCCTAGTCTTTCTTCATGTGCCGAATGATTGAGCATTTAAGACCTTTTTAGTGATGCGGTCTTCTCTCTTTCTGATAACGTGACCTGCCCATTTAATTCGCTGTATTTTGATAAAGTTAACAATGTCAGATTCTTTATATGATTGAAAGAGCTCTAAATTTGATATTCTTCGCCATGTTCCATTTTTCTTAATTCCTCCAAAAAATGAATCTTAAAATCTTGCTTTCGTAGATATTGATGTTCTTATCTGTTTCAGACATGGACCAAGTTTCACATACATAAGTTAATACTGATCTGTGAAAAGACTTTTTATACAATAGAACTGTTTTTCTTGTGATTCAATTCGATTTCATATATTTTCGTATTCCATTAAGACATCTATTAGACATAGTCATTATCTTTTGGATTTCAGTAGTACAGTCGTTTATATAGTTAATTTCCAAAACAAAATAAGTGAAACTGTCAACAACTTCAAGATTATACTCTTCCACTTTAAAGTGGGAATTGATAAAACATGATTTAGCGCAAGGCATGTATATTTGATCTTATTCTTATTGATCCTCAATCTCATCGTGAGGGACTCTTTCTCTAAAGATAAGAAGGCTCCCCGGTTCTATCAAAATAAAATCTTAAATAATTGCATGCTGCGCAAATATGTAATGGTCTTTCGGCTTCAATAAAAGTTAAAAATAAAAACAACTTTAAATTGTAAATTTAATAACAAAAATTTATTTGAAAAATCAGTCGTTATAGAAAAATTAATATTATCATAAGATACCATATTAAAATTTGAAATATTTTATTTAAAACGAATACCCTTTAAAACATTATTATTCTTCCAGTTTTGTGAAACTACTTTAATCTGTTAGACACGCATTTGATATTTTCATTGTAAGTTATTTCGGATATGATTTTGCTTAACTTAAGATTGTAGTATGTTTTAAGGAGCCTTAAAGGTATTTAAAAAATTTTAGGTTCCTAAAAATAAATTCTATAATATAATTCTAAAAAATTATATATATATATATGCCAATTTAAAATGTGCAAACAGAATTATAATTTATAATATAGAGAAAATTATTTTCAGACTATTTCATTGTCATATAACTTATTTATAAACAAAGGTTCTTAAAAAATTAATCTTAAAACTAATATTAAATTATAAATTATTTGTCGAAAATTCATGAGATATTTTGCTTTTGTGATGGATTTAATGTCTCTCAAAAACCATAAAGTACGAGTAAATCTCAGTTTCATCGACTCTTTGAAACAAAATCTTTGACTTATTTCTTTAAATTTAAATGTCATTTGGCAATAGTTTTGTTCTTATTAAATATATCTTCAGAAAATTTTCTTCTATAATACACTCAATCTATAACACACAAATTGATGTCAATACAAAAATAATATACTTTAAAATATTTTACAAAATAATCCAATAATCTAATCATGAAAAGAATTAAAAAGAGAAAAGGCAATATTTTACTGCAGCCTATTGGCTATATTCTTTGAAACCAAGAACCTGGTTGCCAATTCAGTGCGTGCGACACGTAGGAAATCGGGGTTGCCAACTTGGCGAGTTGTAAATAGAGTTGATGATTGTTGCACGTAAGTATAGAGAAAAGAATGAAAATCTCTTACCAAATCGCTAAATCCTTTCATTTTATTTGATACCGACAACACATTACTTTTAATTTTGATGCAAAATTATGAGTAAAAATATTCCGGTACTTTTCCATTTTGCTGGCGCAGGTGATAAAGTCGCCAAAAAAGATACAACCGACACCAAATGGAGTTTTCCCGAAACGGAATATTCACATTTTCAAAACAAGTCACGATCTCTTCCTGTCAGTAACGTAGCGCGCGCGCGATTGCTTTTTTTTAACATTAGCTAACATTTAATGAAATTTTTAAAATTTATGTGTGCATGAAAAAAATGTTTGTCGCCACTAAAGTTTGCTTGGCCATATTTGCGCCGTTGAAATGGAAAAGTACCAATATTCCTTTACCTATCTCAATTTTATTTTTTCAATACAAAGTAAGTTACTTACATGCGTAAGTCTAGTGTTTGTTTTTGAATTAGAGATTTTTAATTAATTTTTAAGGCAAAAGATATTAAAACTCCACATAGACATGTACATAATTTTTTTTAAAAAAAAAGAAAACCTAAAATGTCTTACTTTTAAACCTTTGGCTCTGTTGATAGCTCTAAGGGGACGTAAAACTCTGAGCACTCGAAGAATCTTCACTACAGAAATAGCACCATTGCTAAAAATATGAACAAATCCAGTATTAATTTAAATCACAATTAAAGTTTAGTATTTCAGTAATATTTCCAAAGTCAAATATTTATTTTAGTTTAAATAGAAGAAACAATGAAATACGTAATGGGTAAAAAGAAGAGAAAAAATATATCACTAGAAATTCTAAATTATCATAGAGTTCATTTAGGGTCATTTTTAACCTACCCGGCGCATTAGGCTCTTCGGCAGTTACACCCACCTCTATTTCCACAGCACCCTCTTCCTCCTTCGTGTTGTTGTTGCACGCTCCCATTGGTCAGCAGTGCTAGACCAGGTCCATGACGTCGTACACTTTCAAAATATCCAACACCAGCAAGGAATCGTCTGCTAAATCCTGCCTGGTGAGCCCTAGGTATTCGAGGATGTGAGCAGACGAGGCCGACTTAGAAGAATAGTTCGTGTACATTTCAAAGCTCTTGCATCCTTTGGAAAATTTCATTAAGATAGCCACTTCGAAAGCGGGCTAGAAGAGTTTGATACTGTCTTGTAAAACCATGAGCCAGAGAGCCTCCAGGACGAGAACACTCATACCAATGGGGCTGTGTGTGTGGGGGGGATCCAAGCGGTCTTATTCTGTGGTGCTTAGTTCTAGAGAAAATCTTTAAAAGGGGAGAGGTGCCTGACGGCTCTGGTACTCGCAAGCGCCAGCCTTGGCCAAAGTGTCCGCAATCTCATTTCCGTCTAGATCTATGTGAGAGGGAATCCACTGCAGATGAATTTGATGCGATGTGGAAAGTCGTTTTAACTTTGTGAGTATTGACACTCCAACATTATCTCTCACACTTTGCCAATTGGACAAGTGCTTCGTTCTTACTTTTACTGTTTTTGTTTCGGGAGAAATTTTCCCTTAATTCTCTTACTCTTTTCCCTTTCTTTGTTTTTGCTGTTTGACTCACAGTCATGTGTCGTCAGTGTCCTGGACTTACAGTCGTAAGGAAAGGACAGTGGCACTGGCTAAGGTGACCCTGAATCAAAATTCCTTCAGGGCCCTTTTTCAGATACGGGTGACCTGTTAGTGGGAATGTAGTTCCACGTGTTGGTGCCACAATAGCTTCGGGCCTCCGAATCATTCATATAGGGTGTTTTTTTAGAGGTATGGAGCTTTAAATTGCAATAAAAACAACGATGTATTATTCGATTGACATGAATTTTTTTATTCGAAAGATAATCTTGTGGCATTACATTTTAAATATGATTTCTGGCATATGGCTGCCACGGCTGGCTCGGATGTAGTCCAATCTGGACGTCCAATTTTCGATGACTTTTTCCAACATTTGTGGCCGTATATCGGCAATAACACGGCCGCGGTAGCCGAGTGGTATAGGTATCGGATCGTGGCTTGCCTGGTCACGAGTTCGATCCCAGTACCACTAAAGACCCGCCGTGTAGGGCAGCGATGCACGTTAAATCTGTCGAGAGCTGAAACGTCCTCCTGTTGGTGTGGTGTGGTAGTTAGGAGAGGGGGGTGCCAGCTCAGGTGTCGTCCACGTCACTTGACCATGGTTCAAAACTACGTGGTCCGTCGCCAAAAGCCCTCGTGTAGCTGAACAGTGCGACGTTAATATTAAATCAAATCAAATCGGCAATAATCCGCATAGACCAATGACTTTACATAGCCCCACAGAAAATAGTCTAGCGGTGTTAAATCACAAGATCTTGGAGGCCAATTCACAGGTCCAAAACGTGAAATTAGGCGGTCACCAAACGTGTCTTTCAATAAATCGATTGTGGCACGAGCTGTGTGACATGTTGCGCCGTTGTTGGAATCACAGCTCCTGGACATCATGATTGTTCAATTCAGGAATGAAAAAGTTAGTAATCATGGCTCTATACCGATCACCATTGACTGTAACGTTGTGGCCTTCATCGTTTTTGAAGTAGTACGGACCAATGATTCCACCAGCCCATAAAGCGCACCAAACAGTCAGTTTTTCTGGATGTAACGGTGTTTCGACATACACTTGTTGATTAGCTTCACTCCAAATGCGGCAGTTTTGTTTGTTGACGTAGCCATTCAACCAGAAGTGCGCTTCATCGCTAAACAAAATTCACTTATGAAAATCGGGAACAACGGCAATCTCGTTTTGGGCCAATTCGACGAATCTACGTCTTGCTTGATCATATTTAAAATGTAATGCCACAAGATTATCTTTCGAATAAAAAAAAAAATCCATGTCAATCGAATAATACATCGTTGTTTTATTGCAATTTAAAGTTTTATACCTCTAAAAAAACACCCTTTACAACTGATACGACGGTAGCTACGCCCTTGGATAGTGGTTTGTTTTGGATATTCTTGTTCATTTCTTACTTTTTACGGCACCACGGACCATCCACCCTTTTGTAAATTAGTACAGTAAATTAATGAGATCAATTGCAGTTGTTACACTAAACACAATTGTATCAACTGTTTTCAACTTTTTATCTTTTTCATCGCTTATCGCTTTATTGCTTTTCGACATCCTTATTCTTTGTTGAGTCACTGTCATTCTACTTGTACAGAAACGAAGATTTTGTTCGAAAAACGAATGATTTTTTTGAGAAAATCATTTATCACATCATTGTAATTAATTTCCATTGCAATTTCACTTTGAGAGCATAGCAACACCAAACTATTAAGCTCTTCATTTTCCGTAGTGGATCTCATTTCAGTCTTTACTCTCCTGAGGGCAGAAATGCTTCTTTCTCTATTCGCTAGGTGGTGGTATGTCCGCTGTAATTCAATTCCCCCCTCTTTTAGTGCCCTAGGCACGTGCCTAGTGTGCCTAAGCGGAAAAGCGGCCTTGCGTTCATTATTGAGATTATGCGAGATTGCCATTGCCAGATTATGTTAGGTTTAATAAAAGCACTGAATTCGAATATCAAGCAAAGAAAATTAAAAGTTGAAAAGATATACTTACTCGAAACCGAAGGATATGAGAGAGACAGATACCACAAGGATATCCAGATTGTTAAAAGCACTTCGGCAAAAAGAGCCTTTGTGGAGAATGAGACCGTACGTGATGGCCTGCAATAGATAAGATCAATGCTTTTCGTGCATGTTGATTACGATACGAAGAAAGAACAAGAGAAACCCTACTTACTTTCACTGCTATTTCTACTGTGAAAACAGATGTAAAAAACATGTCAAATTTATTCAAAATCTGAAACGAAAAGAAAATTTAAAACAGCACTTTCAGAAGGACTCGCACATTAGTTACTAAAACAAAATGGGTACTTACGTATTATACCGTTGACCAATTTCGTCAAATCAAAAGACGTCGCCAAATGTCGAGATAAACAGCCAATATTGGAAACCGTTCTCACGCACGTTCGAGTGAATGGATAAAAATGTCGCCCTATTCAGCTACGCGAGGGTTTTTGGAGACGAACCTAGTGACTTTGAGCCATGGTCAAGTGACGAAGACGACACCTGAGCTGAAACTCTCCCCTTTCCTAACTTCCACACCACATCAATGGGAGGACGTTTGAGCCCCGACAGATTTAACGTGCATTAAATCCTCTACACGGTGTGTCTTCAGTGTGGCTCCAGGTTTAAATTCATAACACGCCGCTTACAAGTCAATTACCAAGACCGCTGGCTACCGCAGCCACCCACACTCATTTGAGCATAATAATAATAACGATGACACAGAACTTGGTAACATATTTTGAATTGATGTCTTTTAGATTGGCGAAATTCGTCTAATAATACGTAAGTACTAAAAATATTTTAAACTCATATTTCTTTTAAAAACTCGTGTTTGTTCAAAATATTTGTATATTTAAATTGATTTTTTAATGTCTTAGAACATTTTAGACTATTAGTTGATTCTTATTAGAAAATATTGGATATGAATACAGTCGGACCTCTATTAAACAAAGTCGCTAGATATCGAAAAAAAAGATTTTTTTTTTATGTAGAAAATTCGTTAAATAGAGATTCCTTTTCAATATGTATTATGTGTGTGTGTTCTTGGTTCCAGAAATAAAGTTTGCAAAATATAGAGGTTTGTAAAATGGAGGTCCAACTGTATTTAAAAAATACTTCTAAAGAAAATTCAGATGATTCATTATTAGACATAGCTTGCATTGATAACTCATACATCTTAAGGTGTGCTTTCTAGACATATTTTCACCTTATAATTTCTGTATTTATTTATACTTAAATTTCAAGGCACACACGATAAAGTTATTCAAAAGAATTTCCAACTAATCTACGTAAAATGCCACAACTTCTTTTAAATTTGGAAAATTTTTATTCTCTCTATTTTAAATAAATATGTATTTGCACTTTGATCTTACAATTCATTCAATTTCATTTAATATTATGCTTTTTCAAAGATTTTTTTGTTTAAGTTTATTATTTCACTCGATTCATATCGTTTGCTCTTATTACTTTCAAGTTATTTATTATTTTTTTAGCTTTTGAGACTAGCCATTATCGTTTGGTTTTTATTCCTACTTTCAGTAGTTTAGAGCATTATTATTCTCTTCGAAAATGGCCGTTTGCCAAAATATTGAAATTCTTCGTGGATATTTTGTAAAATCTATGAATTCTGTTTTTTGATAATTCTGTTTACTCTCTCTCTCAGACAAATAATATCTTATGCTGAAAACAAACTTAAAATATTTATTTTTAGAAGTGGAATGCATCCATTTTTTACATTTTTTTTTACCTTCATATAAAATTCGGTATAACGCTTTTAAAGTCTATTGTTGAAAGTATTGGATTAGTGCGGAACTGCGTCATAGCATTTATATGTGGACAATATCATACTATGGTAGACTTTTCTGTAATTCATAATTTAAAACGATGACAGAATGTTTTCCCCTTTTTTTGCTTCACTTACGATTTGTTGAAATTTATTTAAGCTTTTGTTCTTATATAACAAAAAAAAATAATAAATAAATCGTAAAAAAAAAATCCTCGCTGATATAATAATTAACATTATTTATCATAATACCTTGGCGTTCCTTTCGAAATCTTTAGTGAATACGATTACTTTCAAACACTTAACTATTCATCGAATCACAAAATAGTTTACAAAATAGCTAAGAGATTTAGAGTTATCTTTCAGATTTTTGATGTAAAACTTCTTTACGCAAGCTTGACTTGGGGAGTAAGCTAGGGAATGAGTGACGAGAGCGTTATGAAAAGTGTGATCGGGCGAGGGGAATGGAAGTTGATTATATGTATATATAAAGTTAGTGAAGAAAGATAGAAATTTCAGGCAGTAGTTCGTTTGCTAGCGTTACGCGAACGGTGGTTTCTTGATTATTTCGTAATTTCATTTCGTTCTTGAACAATTTTATAAATTAATATTTTGTTCAATACATTAAATTTTCTACTTTTAAAGTGAAAAAAAATTGTAAATTCATTTTAAAGTTCATATTTTGTGAATTAGTAACTTCGAACATGGACAATTTATTACGATATATTCGTGAAATCGATATTGGTCAATCATCAATTGGCGATATATGTGCTGCTCACTGTGTTTTGGACGATGGAACAAACATCATAATGGTAGCTGTTTACATTTCACCCAAAAATACAGTTAATAATATTATAGTTTTTGTATAAAAGACATACGATTTACGGTCGAGTAGGCTCTGAAGAATTAGGAGAAAACTATCATACCTTGCCACTAATTTTAGCAGGAGATTTCAATGTTAATTTCGCGTCCGAAGATGGACAACTCATGGTAAACTTTCTACACAATAAATTATAACTACAAATGAATAAAGTGAATATTAACAGAAACGAGCATACCACAAGACATGGAACAACAATCCACATGCAGTTTTCTCCTGATATTTTTCTAATTTTCATTCGAAAACATATGTGTCTTATTTCTCATACCATAAGCCTACTGTCTCGGTCTTACAATCAATTACGGTTATTACTGATGTATCCGATAATGAAAATAACGAATAAAAATAAAAGTTTCTATTCAAAAATATTAATTTATCGATGAAAACCCAGAATAAATTTAAATATTTGTAGAAAATTAATATATGTATATGAATAGACATGTATATATAATACATATATAAACATATTATATACATACATATAGATGGAGCTAAAGAAGGTTTACTTTAGTCGTGTGGTCCCCCAGTCCGTGGAGCAAATCCTACCGGTCCGCACAAGAAATTCCCTTTTATTTACTGTGGTATGTTTTTCTTGGGTTTGGGCTACTTTTTATGAAAATCACTTTATATTCCTTGTTAAATCACTTTACATTCATTTTTTTGGTGTAGCTATATTTTATTTTGAAGTCATGATTAAATACCATTAAATTAAAATTATTACATCAAAACAGTCTAAAATATAAACAATCAACGTCCTCCCCCTCTCAGCGGGCCGCGGTAAAATTAACAAACGTTGACCGGTCCGCGGCGATAAAAGGGTTGGGGAACACTGGTCTAAAGTAGTAGTTTTTTTTTTCGTAATTCGGTGAATGTCCCTAATTCTGAAGATGTTTTTCAAATATAGTCCATTACAAATTTATCAACTTCCATCCACTCAAAGATTGATAAATTTATAGAGTAGTGAAGAGTTCCATTGAGAATTGTACCACGTGCCATAAGTTGCCGATTCTTGATTTATCATAATTTAATATAGTTTATTTCGTTTGATATTTGGGAAAAAAATCAAACCTATACGAGTCTTTTACAATGAACACATTGTTCAACGGTTAATAGGAAAGAGCGCCGACTGATTCGTTACCTTATTCCTAGGAGTGTCCGAACTGAGCGGGTCTTCTGCAGCCAACATGGCGCTGCTGATGAGAATGCATGCCAGCACTATGTTGCCAAACAAACTGTGATTGATCACGCGGTGACAGAACACTCGGAAGCTGAAAAGAAAATTTTATGCCATTATTTAAAAGCAAGATTATATGCTGATTCACAACTTCTTTGTGGTGGACAACTTTCAGCCAGTTAATATAAGTTTATCAGACTATATAGTAGAACCTGTTTTTGTACGGTCCTTTTTGTGCGATTTTATTTTTGTGCGTCTTGTTTTGTTCGATTTTATTTTTGTGCATCTTCTTTTGTTCGATTTTGTTTTAGTACTTTTTTTTGTGCGGTATATGATTTCAATGACTTTGGTAGAAAACATTCCAATGGCGCCAATGTTATACATTGCAAGACGCTCTGTTCATTGGTTATAAAGTCTCTCGACAATACGCGTTTAATTGCTTTTTTCAACGCACAGTTGATTGAAGATAAATTAAAATTGTATGAAAAATATAAATCGGGCAAATATGTACTTGGCGTTCGACAGACTTTGGGCCCCCTAGAGTCCTGAACCCCCCTCCATCCCCTCCCAGAGGCTGGGGTTGCGGGCAATGCCTGCCCGCATTGTACACCACTACAATATACATATATACACTCCAAGACGCTGTGTTAATTTATTATAAATAGCCTCTCAACAATGCACGTTCAGTTGCTTTCTCTCAAAGCGACAACAGCCCGCGCTTGATTGAAGACAACACTTTCAATGACAGTGACATCAATAATTTGATAGATTATGAAAACGGACAAGAACTGGATGCTTTGAGAGTGGATAAAAAATATGCAGGGATACAGTTTTCCAACAATTCGGAAAAGCATTTTCTTATAATAGATACCAATTACTAAAGGAATTTGAAATTCCAGAAAGAGTTTCGATCATGCATATCTGGTTATCGCGACGTTCACAAGCAACTGACCAACCGACCGTCGTCACAAAATCTTATCACTTACTTTAAGATGCTGAAAAATAAATCAGTTGAAATTGTATCTTCAAGTGACGAAAGCGATTTTGAACTAATTCATCACAGGAAGAGGCGCGCTTTGGATAACGACGAGTTGTAGTGTATGTGCATTTTGAAAATTTCTCCACGTATACAATGAGAAATTAAATGTTTTTAAATGTTTCCATGTAGAATTCAATTATTTATTTTGCTTGGAAGTACACTTTCTCATAAATTTCGTAAATAACTGACATTTTTTTAAGTGCGACTTTTTTTACATGCGGTCCCTTTCCGCCGCATAAAGTTTTTTTCTGTGGTATGTTGACAAAGTTGACAGTTATTCTCATGAAATTTTCG
>BMAU01018731.1:35000-53798 GCA_019973935.1 Trichonephila clavipes
CGATAGGAGAGTTCATCTGAAACTTTTTTCAGTGTAATTGAGGAAATTCTTGCAACATCTCTCTCTCTCTGCTTCCATCATGTATCTTAAGTCTGAAAGGTCAGCTGGTAGCCAAGGAGCGTACACACAATCCTTTATTTTAACCCCCACAAATATAAGTCACATGGCGTTAAATCGGGTGAACGTAGAAGCCATGTGATACAAGCTTTATTGGAAAGCTATTTGCGGCCAATCCATTGGTTGGGTACAATATTTAACCAATCGCATACTGAGAGATGTCAGTGAGGCTGTGCACCATCTTGCTGCCAAATGAAGTATTTTGGTTCCCTTTCTTCCAATTGAAGAAATAGCCCTAGTTAAAGAGTATCAAGATAGGTAGAACAAGTTACAGCCTTTATCTCGTCCCGTACTTTTCACTTAACAAAGACAGCCAGTTGTTTCAAACTGATGATACTACCTAAGAATGTTATCATTTGAACTTAATACGGAATGCTCGTTGCACAGTAATAGCAGATTCAGTCGTTGTAAACTGGAGAACACAAAACGCTTTCTGTTTACTAGTCACCATTTTTATACAAGCGTGTTGATCGGCGAGAAAGGGGGGAAAATTAGCATACGTTTCGCGCAAACAAAACTGTTTCAGTTGCTCCTTCATTCGATGTATGAGTCATACTAGTATGTTATATGTAATGAATACTATATATAAAGCGTTAAAACTTTGATACTCTTTTAAAAACACCCACTATTTTTTGTTTGATCAACTTTCTAGTTCAGTCAAATTGTACAATAAAGCTTTTATAATTGGAAAAAAAGCAATTTCTTTTTTTAAAAAAATATGTTTTGAAAATTCAAATCTGAAGAAAATTATATTATGTAGGAAGTAATAATAATAATAATTTAGAAAGACATGTGAACACGTTGAGAAAAAAAATATAGCCACAATAATTACTGTAAATTGAGTTTTAAATAGATTTACCTTTTTCTTCATCTGAATTTATCCTAATTTCAACTTGATTCTAAAAAAAAAATGGAAATTAGATTTAAAAAATAGGAGTGTCTAAGTCAAACTTTAAAAAAATACATGTTATTTATGAAATTAATTAGACTGCAATTTTCAAACTTCGAAAATACTTTAACTGCTTAAGATTTAGAAATAAAAATTCAATTAACTAATATAGCTAAGTTTTTTTTAAAAAAAAATTTAAAACCGGATTAAAGTAGTTTTTTTATAACATTCATGATTTTGTATTAATAATTTTTGAAAGCATGGATAAAAAATCAGTTAATCTTACCGTAATATATAAGAATCTAAGAACTAAAATTAAATTTAAAATGAACTATTTATTGCTATTCTATTATTTATTTAAAAAATTTCGACATTTTCTTTTAATTAAAAAATACTTCTTCAAAATTAAAAAAATAATTATACTCTATATTATGTGTACGTTTTTGGAATACAAAAAAGTTTAATTGTATGTTTTGGGGATTATCTGATTATTTTCAATTTTTAAGAAAAATCAAAAAATAAACTCACCGTTTTATCTGTAGCGAATCTAAAAGAGAAAAAAAATATATTTAAAAACACTAAAGTTATACAAAAACAATTTTAGATTGAACCCCTCCCCCGATATTTAGGTATAATACTCAACCATTATTACTCTATACTGAGTTAATAAATGATAAATTTCCGTTTTTTTTCAATTCTTTGCATTTAGATTGAGTTAACTTCTTTAGAATTAACACAATTCGAAAGATGCACAAAGATTATCGGAGACGAACATCATCATTTTAAACTGTCAGATAAACGAGGACGGCACTTCAACTTCCAACTTTTTCCACATTCCCCAAAACCTCCTTACAAATTCTACCCCCTCTAACAAAGAATTTTCCTACGATTAATGTTACGATCCTAAATTAAGGACATCTTAAAAGAAAACACGTGCAAAGAATTATTATATAATAATTTTTAAAATTGTGAATTATAGGTTCTAATTATAAGGTTTTAGCATCATAAGTGTTAAATTTCTGAGTATAGAAATTAATTTCGGTTGAATAATTTGTTTTAGGAAATATAATTATGGTCTTATTATATGGTATGAATAAAGTGGTTAAGAAATACAGAGTGTCCGGGCTTAAAGTATTCAAAAGTAATTATTGTTATTACGGAACTACCCATCTCAGAATGCAATAAATTGTTCATCCATGGACTGGAAAACTCTCAGAGATTTTTTAGGTCAAGTCCGAATGGCCGCACGTGTGCGCCTTATTCGGCAATCGCAGTCGATAAGCTTGTTGCACTGAACTTCAATAGTAAAGATGTGGAAGCCACAAAAAAAGAAGCAGTGCGTACTTTGGTTAACGGAATTTAAATCGGTCACGCGTGCACAGCGAAGTGTTCGAACAGAATGGAATGTCGTTACTGGCTTGCCTAATAGACTTATCAGAACTCCTACAAAATGAATCGCGCACGCGATCAATAGTGTCTTCTATCACTAAAATGTAAGGATACTTGCCAGTTTGAGATACCAAAGTTCTTATTTCCTTTAAAGTTCTGTCCCATTGGTGAATAGATTTTGATATCGGAAGGTCGACATTCTATTCTTTTTGAACTTGTCGCTGTACATGCGTGACTGATTTAAATTCCGTTAAACAAACTGCGTACTGCACCTTTTACTGTGGCGTCCACACACCTGTACTATTGAAGTCAGGGTAAAAAGTTTATCGTCTACGAAGGCAATGCCAAAGCAGGACCTGTGGCTTCGGCGAGGATAAGAATGTAAGCACAAGTCTACAGAGGGGCCCGGAATAGCATCAGGCGAAACAGACTGCAGTAAAGAGGCAAGATCACCGTTACAATTATGATTTTTAAGCATCTTGACCGTTCCCCTGAGCCGACATTTTGAAGCAAGTGTAAAAACTTTATCGCCTGCGATTGCCTAATGCGCGCACGTGTGGTCGATTGGATTAAACCCAAGAAATCTCTCATAGTTTTCCAATCCATGGATGAACAGTTGGTTACATTCTGATGGGTAATTCCGTAATAATAAGCCATAAATTTTGGATACTTTAAGCCCGGACACCCTGTACTTTGACACTTGACTCATTAATATTAGATTTATTAATTTTGCAACTCACCCCACATGGTTCATCTGGACTCCATCTACTTTGAACATCTCGCTCTTCCTTCGATTTCTTTTACACATCTCATCGTCCAGCTCCTCCTGACTCCCTTTTTCCTCCCCCTCGCCTCCACCCTCGGGAGCTGCCTCTTCTACTCCTTCCTCCTCTTCCTCCTCCTGAACACATCAATTCAATAATATATATATAACAGTTATTATAACACAAGTGAGAATGAGACTTTTTTAAGGCCGCATTATAAAACCTGATGGCAAATGCCCAAGGGATCAGTGTTCACCTGAAAAGGGTTTAGCGTTACAAACCCATCTCCCAAGAAACCACTACCTCTGCTCTCAGTCTTTATCGTACACAATCTTAATTTACATTTCTTACAGCAGTATATAGTAAAATTATGTAATAAGAATTAAAGGTAACTACACGAGATACCTATGTAATTATATAACATAAATACGCAAAGCTAAAAATAATAAAAAGGAAACATAAAGGGTGAGAAAAGGAAAAAAGAATATACACTATTCGAGAATTCTTACAGATATTTGAAAAATAAAAGTATCAAACATTTTCAATAAAAAAACCCCGTGAATGTAGTAAAAAAAAAAACAACTTGTGTAGTTTCTTCATTACTTCCTCAAAATGTCGTTTGATACATTAATTTTATATTTTTCATAAAATAACTATACCCAACTCTTTTTAACACGATTTTGAAATAACACGGTACATAAATTCAACACACATTTTTTTTTTGTTCTTGAACGAATTTCAAAAAATTTGGAAACTCGTGTCTTTTAGACGAGGACGATTTGAACGAGTTTATAACAGTTTTCAATTCCTACTATTAACTCACACTCTATATATTTATTTATCTTGGTGGAATTTTCAATCGTTAATAAAATACATTTTAAAGCGCTCCATTGAGCTGAAATTTTTCATACATGTTTATTTTGGATGACAATACAGTAATTTAATTATAATTAATAAAAATTAATGGATTAAAACTATTATTTCTAAGATATACAAATACAGACACGTTGGCATCATTTTTGGTGATTTAACGCCCTTTTGGCGACTTGAGTCAAAGCTTGAAAAGGTTTTTTTCCCTCGCATTTTAAAGCGCTCATTTGAGCTGAAATCTTCTATACACTATTGTTTTAGGTAAAAATACGATAATTTAATTAAAATTATTTGAAATTTAATCAAATTTAATTAAAATTGACAAACTAATTTTTTAAAGAATTGCAGATACAGCCACGTTGGTTTCATTTTTGGCTACTTGGACCAAAACTTTAAAAGATTTTTTTCCTCACACTTTAAAGCATTCAGTTGAACTGAAATTTTATATACACGATTGTTTGGATGGCAATATGATACTTTACTGATAATTTATAAAAATTACCGCATAATGTGATTCTGTCGTATGTACATTCATATTTATATTAATTGTAACTATTTAATAAAAAAAGTAGCTGAAATAAAATTTTTCTTTGTTGATCTAAGTAGGAATTGACTTAAAATTTTGTTTTTATATTACTTGATGGTAATAAAGTCTACAATGGCAAAGTAGAAAGTGAAGTTTACTTTTAACGGCTGTTTTAATTTGCGAAGGCTTGAAATTTCCTAAAAGAAGAGAACATTTTATTACTCATGGCCCTGACAGAGCGTGTACTCAAATTAATCTTCAGCAGCAATGTATCAAGAATTATATAATCAATTTGGGAAACAAACAAACAAAAAAAAGGCCGCTAATAACGAACAAAATTCGTAAATTCATTTGAATCAAAACCGACAGTTGTGCTAGATATATCTGATACATTTAATGTGATGACAACATTTTTTTGAAACAGTTCGTAATAAACGTGCAGGCTTGTTATTAAGTAGCGATGAATAGTTGTTAGTTTCTTTCTTCATTTCAACTTGAGTTTTTATAAGTCATATAGATTAAGTTTTTAATTTTTTTCTAACAAAAATGAATTGTTTTTGTTTTATTAATATGTAACACGGATTTTATTATTACTTTTTTGCACGGTTTCTTGGAAAAATATTTAGGGATTTTTCATCTTGCACGATTTTTAAAATTGTGGAATAATCCCTAAATTTACCATACGTCACATGTAATTTTTTTACACGGTTTTCTAAGGAACATATCTATTGCGTAAAAAAATAGGTGTATTCCATTTATCTATCTAAATAAAATCGTCAGCTGTTTTATAATGACAGTCTTCATAAAAGTAGTTCGTTTGAATTTTGAGAAACGAGGAATATATAATAGCATTTTTTATATTTAAGAGGATTAATTCAACATTAATTTTTCATTTTTAGCTTCACCTCAATGAATTTTGAATTGATTTTGATTGATTTTTTAACGTCGTGTTCAGCTACACGAGGGCTTTTGGCGACGGACCACGCAATGACCATGGTTGACGTGGACGACAGAGCTGGCACCCCCTCTTCCTAACTACCCACCACACCACGGGAGGACGTTTCAGCTTCGACAGATTTAACGAGTTAACCTATTCGGCTACCGCGGCCACATCATATGAAATTTGTTTTATTTTGAAATGAAGTGAGGATATGGTGCTTCATTAATATTTTAAAAATTATTCTAATGAGAAGTTTATTGCAGATTTTCACGATATCTTTTGTTTAATACATACTTTGGGGGAGGGGTCCGGATCCCCAGGACCCCCCCTGTGTGCACACCACTGGGTTAGATCCTTAATTAAGATAAGGATCAAGTTTGTTAGTCTGATAATCGCTCACGTTTTACTGTCGTTGTTCCACTATCATAGTTTTCATTGAGACATTCTCTTAATATTATTAGTTGAAATTGTATTTGTTCTTAGTATGGAAATAAATAGATTAGTTGAATCATGTCGAGTGTTTCTTCCCTCCCCCCCCACGCATCTAGGTGCCTGCGAGAGAGGCGGGACCCTCTTACAGTACGCAATAATTTACCTGATCAGGCAATCCTCAGAAAATACTTTATGAAGGCATAAGCTGTATATAATGAAAATTAAGTAGCCGCCTTTTAGCTAATTTTTTTTAAAGAGCTTTTGCAAAAAACTATGGGGCTAATTTTTTTAAAGAGGGCTCGAAAAGTCGAGTTGAGTAATATTAACGTCGCACTGTTCAAACTATGCGGGCACGTAATTTTGAACCATGGTCAAGTGACGGGACGACACCTGATGGCACCCCCTCTCCTAACTACCACACCACACCAGCGGGAGGACCTCGACAGATTTAAGTCGCTGCCCTACACGGCGGGTCTTTAGTGGTACTGGGAGAATATGCCATGGTTGGATACCTTAAAAAGCCCCATCGAAAAGTCGAAAATAAAAAAAAAAAAATAATTTACTGAAAGGAAGCAAAACAAAATACATTTTGACATGATAAGAAATAAAATACGCGTTGCATATTTATTGCAATCTGTTCCAATTTAAAAATTAGAAAGGGGAAGTAAGAGAATATATTTCCTAATGCTTAAAAAAGTAACATTAAATAATAAATATGAAATTTTTTTGTATGTAACGTTTTTGACGTAAAGTAAAATTTGTTTTCACAAACGTTCAATGTGACTTTTTTTTAGTCAATCGTATAATATCATTGCGAACCTTGTCACCCTAGACTTTTGCCTTTACAAATGCATCCAGTTTCATGGAACTATTTATACCATCTTCTTATACTCTTAGATGTGGGTGCATTTATATGGTACTTTCTCCGAGATTCCCATTGAATCATGATTACTGACAGACTTTTTGCAAAAGAAAGCCTACAAAATGCCTGCCCCCGTTACGACGCCATTCCCACTTCTGTTCACAATTACAACATTCGAACAGAAGTGTTCAAATGTACATTTTCGACCTGCCAGGGGTCGCCGAGTTATCCGGACTGCCGGGTTATCTAGTGCGAAGTTTTCGGCACTCTACTGTACTAACATACATTTTAATTTTTATGTTTTATAAAACTGCGAATCTCTCGCCTTCAAACCGAATGTTGCTCAAACGTGTCAAAATAGAATGTTTTTATTTATTTTCAAATGAAACTTGATGAAATGTACTAACCTTCTCAACTCCAGTCAAACTGTCGGCGTCAGCCAGATTGTCTACAGCGATAGCCAAGAAAACATTTAGGAGGATATCTGATATGAGTTAGAGAAATATACAAGACGAATCATGACTTATATTAACATTGTTTCAAAAAGACATAAAATTCATAATTGAACTCTTCCATCGACAGCTGTGAATTCGGAATTATCGAAGGGATTTTGAATAAGCACAAAATTACGTGCATCGGTCATCTACATTTCAGTAGCATCAGGACTTCATCCAGTGACTCGACCACGAGTTCTTGATCATGCCCATTAGGCCATCGCGGTCACCAGATCTAACGCACATCATCCCTTCTATATGTCGGGTCTTTAGAAGTACCAGGATTAAAACCTTCGACTAGACAGAAATGACCCCGGCCATGAGTTCATGACCATGACCACTCGGCTACTTACTACTCGGTCTTAAAATTATTAGACAGCGATAATACAGATATGTTATGCTTACGTAATTGATTAAATTCATGTGACGTCATAGTCGTATGATAATGATAACCACGTGTTTTTAGCCAATCAGTTCAAAATCTCATGTGACGTCAGTCAAGCGATAAAAGCAGTCATGTGTTTCCAACTAATCAGTTCATGTGTTTCGTTGTTGCAAACTTTTGATTTTTTCAGAACTTTTCTCTTAAGAAATACAAATTTGTCAACAATAATGCACATAGGTAGATAAAATGCCTTTTATTTAAAAGTGCATGCATAAAAACAAGATTTTTTTTTTAATTTTAAAATCTTTTGAAGAAACTTGTTTTTAATAACATTTGAAAATTTCTACCCAATTAAAAAATGTCAAAATTTACTCAAATAGAGCAACAAGTACAATTAGTTTGATATCTGTTTTGGATTCAATGGGGAACACGTGTTTGTCTTTATCATGTGACCGTTATGAATTGACCCATTGTATTGGTACTGTAATACCATTCATTATTATGCAGATAGTATTCCTATGGCTATGACGTACGTATACGTTGTAGCCATACGAATTCATATTAATACATTCGAGTATTCATTTTTAATTTGAAAAAGTTATTCGATATTTGGGTTTTTTTTAAAAAATAGTTAGTAATAAGAAAGAACATGATTTCAAACCTTTTTAAGTTAAGGTATAGGGGATGCATAAGTGATCAATTGACAAAAGCAAAGGATACAGTTACCACATATGAAGAGAATGATGAAATAGACGCATGCTAATACGCCGTATGAGCTGACACCTCCATATGCCCTGATGCCATCGTACATTACTTCGTTCCAATCCTCACCGGTCAAGATCTGAAACCGAAATAAACCTTTATACAACCATAATAAGTTTTAATTGACAATTATGTGAGTAAAAAAATACACAATTTACTGGGTTTCTAAATTGTAATAAGAAGCATTACTTATATTTTATATATTTAGTACTAGTTAGTATACCCGTTATTCACACAGGTGAATTGAAAAATTAAGCAATACAGATTGAAGGATAAAGAAGTTTTTAATGAGTTAATATTACGTGAATTGCAAATTAAACAACAACAACAACAAAAAAAAAGCTTTTTACATATCTCAGCTGAACAAAAAAAATATGTATGTTAAATTTTAAGTCTGTAGATCTAATAGCTGATAAAAAGGATTCATTTTTTTTATTTATAACCCTCCGTAACTCTCTTGAGGGTCGATTTTTGAAAATACCTTCCTAAACTGATATCTGCTCAGCAGAAGTAACACATTGTTACACATTCTGTGTAATGAAAGCTTAAAATAGTGTACATAGTTTATATCTGAAAGTGTAATACATTAATACTACTTTATGTTGTGTGTATTTGTTTTATGTTAAAATTGTAATATTCGCAAGCAACGCCGTTCCTTAAATTATAATGGCGATTCATTGGAAACATAGCGAATTGTCTGTGATAGAGTCAAGTTGGCAACTGTCTATCTTCTTTCCTAGCTCGAACTTTATTAGAGTTTTGGGAAGGATTAAACTTACGCTTTCGCGGCATAATTCTTAGTAGGTACTTTTTCTACACTTCCAAAAAATGCAATACAGTAGTTATTTTTACACTTAAAAAATGCAATACCTGCCTATTCAGTTAAAATTATAGCGTTATAATTAACTACTAACCATGAACAAATTATGCAAATTTGTCCGAATGATGTAGTGTGAAAGAAAAAGTTTATCTACTTTAAATACCAGAAGCTATACAAATATTTATTTTGATATAAGGATCAATTTGTTACTACCAAATGTGCATAATAAAATCATAAAAAAGCGTGCATAGAAATAAATTATTAATTTTTATTGTATTTATGGTTCCCTATTTTGGCGATAATGGCTTACACACGAAAAAAAAATCAATAGTAGCTATTCAAATAAAGAGACACTTGACACAACCTCTCCCTTCGAAATCTAGTTTTATTTTGAAAAAAAAATAATGATTAAATTGATCAAAGCAATAAATTAAAAGAGGTGCGCACTGATACCTAGCGTAGACAAAACAAAAAGGGAAAGTTTTGCTTCACACCTAAAAGATAGATATATGCCGTCGCGGGCTTTTTTGCAGATGGCAGAATTTGTCATACTTACTTGACAATTATCTTTATATTTTGGACACTTCACACAATATCTTTATAAATTATAGCCTATGTATTATTCTGATGTATAAGATAGATTATCGTAAAGTTTTATTAACCCTCTAAGCGGATAGCACGGAAAATTCCGTCAGTGTAAAGATGCTTCGAAAATGCACTGCACGGATTTTTCTGCCTTCAAGTAACGTTTTCAAAAGCGGATTAGCTGTAAACGATTGATCTCTTGGTTCTTACTTGACAAAGGAACCGAACTAGGTCATAAAATTGTCCCCGTTCGACCTCCCAAGTTCTAAAAGGAGGAAATGAAAGAAGTCTGTTGCATTTTTAAAGGAAACTTCAAAATAAGAGTTACCGCTTTCGGAATAACTTTTCAGGAGGAAGGTATCCACTTAAAGGGTTAAAATCCATTCAGTTGTTTTTGCGTGAAAGACTAACAAATATACATACACTCATACAAACTTTCGCGTTTATAATATTGTTACGAATTTTGTGTAAATAGTGTAAATAATTTGTATTTGAGTGTTTAATCCATTTATATTACTCTATGTTATATTTATTTCATGTTAAAATTGTACTATTCACAAGCAGTGCCGTCCCTTACGTTATAATGGCTTGGCGAAATCTTGGCGGTAGAGCCAAGTTGGCATCATTTTTAGCGGCCAACTTGGCGACTTTGGCGATCATTTTGGCGTCATTGGCGACCATGTTGGCGAGTTCGGAACCCTCTGGAATCTTCTAGAAAGCAGTAGATCTCTCCACTAGTGTCACGTTCAATGACACGAGCGGTTATATTTCTAGAAGTTTCTGTCGCGCATATAAAAAGGATGCTCGCCGGTATGGCGATGAGTTTTGATTAAGCCAGCGAGTAGTGAGGATTGTTTTGACTAGCGATTAGCTCGGCTGTGCTTGTGAATAATCTTTACTTACATGTATTTTTAAACACTGTCTATTGTGTTTGATTGCTGTTGAAGGTGTGAAGACCTTCGGATATTTACCCTGTGAATATTGCCGATAAATCCTGTATTGAAAGGATTGGATTTTCGATAATAAATTCGCATCGCTCTTAAAGAACTGATTATTTTTTCTTTGTGATTCCTCGAACCCTCGGATCTACGTAACAATATTAGTAAGACTTTTTTTAAATATGCTTAGTAAAAAAAGATCACTATGAGGCTTCAGAGACCGGTGCTCTGAATTTTACACAATTTTTGAAACAGTGTAATGATACTAGTATAAATAATACTCATTAGAATTAAGAAGTTTTTGTCTCAATCCAACGTTGTATTACTCCGGTAACTTTGTTCGTACAAATTAAGCGCATTATTTAAAACAAGTATTCATCTAAACTTATAAGAAAATTAGTTTCAATGTAATTACATTATAAACAGAAGATGAATTCCTGACAACCAGTGGGGTAACGTACACACACGCAACCCCGCATTTCAGGAGTGCCAAGGGGGCTCAAATCCTAACTGACGCCAAGTATATGTCGCAGGTAAAATGGCGAAATTAGGAATTTCATCAAATCCCTAAGGGTGAGAATCAATTGGTGGGAGATGTTAAAATGACTTCTCTTGAAGGTCATTTCCCTCATAAAAGGGAGAACAAATTTTTGATATGTTTCAGTGAAATGATGAAGTAATATTGTCATGAGTTTAAAAGTGTTTATTTAACAAATAGGGCGCATTATTAAACGTAGAAGTAAGTAATATAACAATAGTCAGTGAAATACAAATTATTTATTCGAAACTAATTAACAAATAATTAGAAAATTAGGCTGGTATTTTTTACGTGTATCATCTTTTCTCTCGGTTACTTACACACTAAAATATCAATCCTTATGTTAATCCTAAGGTGCCATTTTTTAAAGATATGGGGTTGTTATTTAGGGGATCGATAGTACTACCTGTATGTTTAGGAAGTACAAGGACTCGACCTCCCAGGTGTCTCCCCCCGGACTGCATTTTGCCAATGCAAATCCCGACTAGTTCATTTCATCATATTTCACAGAAACAGTTCTGGGTTTGATAAAATCTCTTACTTTCATCATGGAAATTACCTTGAACAGACGATATTTTACCATCTCCCGTCAATTGATCCTTTCCCTTAGGGATTTCATAAAATTCCTAATTTCCTCATTTTCCTGCGACATATACACCCTTTGCAAGAGACGACTTGGGCTTCAAACCCTGACTTTGCATGGAAGCCATAAACAGCTCCATTTCACCACTGCTGACAACATTCATAATTTAATTACGATATCTGTAATTTAATCGCAAATTTGAAAGATTTCAAGTGAATGAGTTTTACTGAAATTAGGAAGTCTATGCTATTGATAATAATGCCACCTGATCGACAGTGTTAGATCGAGGCCCCAGGAAATTTATTGGGGCAAGAGGCCAGACTATATCTGTCGTTTTTGGCATCAGCTTTGAGCATCATGTAGGTCAGGGGTGTCCAACACGTGGCGCGCCGACTCTTTTTATAAAAATTTTAAATATCAGGTTCTTAAAGTTTTTTCATTTTGAAATTTATTTGAGGGGAAATTTATATATGTCTACGTATTTGCCTGTTACCTGTTCTTGTTTTAAAATAAATCCTTTTTGATAATTGAAACGTCCTTTAGTTTAAAATAGATTTATATTTTATTAAACAGTTACAGTTGATTTTACTATAATAAATTACTTTTTTTAATAAATTCCGAATTGCAGTATGCATATCCTCTACTATGGATGGTACATGATTCTCTGTGTATGCGACTTTCATGTCTCCTCCTTTTCTGTTTGGAGTGCCCAAAAAGCAAGAGGCAGTCAGAGATGTTTTTTAAAGTTAAAAAAAAATTAGGACGGTTAAGATAAAGGGCAATACTTAATCGTTCGCGAATGACAGCACAATCAGATTTCAACAATGGGTAACGAAAGATCCATTCAAAAGGAACTGTATATTTTAAACATTATTTGATAATTGCATTATTATATTATATAAACATTATTATACTACCTATGTTTGGGGGTATACATGAAAAATAATAAAAAACAACAATAATAATTCATTGTTTTAAATTTTCACTCCAATAAATGTTTTTTTGTTTCCAAATCTGATATAAAGGTACATGTTTTTATTTGCGGTCCGCGAGATTATAATGTTTGACCGAAGTGGCCCGGAAGGTCATTTGGGTTGGATACCCCTGATGTAGGTGATAGTACGTTTTGACTTCACTCCCTCCCAATTTTGGGGGAGAATATCCTGAGGGGTGGTTCGAAGGTTTCCTCCCTCTTTTTTTTAACACCAGCTTCTCGAAAGGATTTTCGAGGATGTATGATGCCACGCAGGCATTATACATCCACGCCTTCTTCGGGATCCGAACCCGGGTCTAACGGCACAGCAGTCAGCGTCTCAGTGGTTAAAAAACACAATTACATTTAAAGACATTGTTGACATGTGTATAACAAGGATTTTTTTAACGTTAAAGATTTTGTTCCATAAAAATGATCAAAATGAATAAAAAATGAACACACAATTTTTTTTTATATAAAACAATAATGGAAGCATGAAAATTTTTTTAAAATTTAAAATACTCAAGTTATACACAGTTTTATAAATAATTATTTTTTGTAACCTTACAATTTAATTATTAAAACTTTCCCCCAGCTTTAGAAAAGATGAACAGCAATCTGTAGAGAGAGTTTAGAAGACACAGGGCACAATACGTTGACACGAACATACCAAATCATAAAAGAGCCATGAATAAAAGTTATCACATTACACATTATATATTTGTTGTGAAGCAAATTTTTCAAATCATTTTTAATTTTTAACTTTACTTCATGTAGACAAAGGGTGTCAAACTCAAACTCTGACTTTGACCAAGTGAAAAAGGTTTAACTTAATGTGGGCCGCAAAGAAAATCAATATTTATAGAAACGTATTTATTTCTAATCATGCATCGTAATCAACATATATAAAAGAACAAGAAAAATTTAATATTTACGCACTTGACAATTGACTTCTATTCTCTGCTACTATTTTTCTAATTTCGAAAGAAATTTTGATATTTTATTATATATTATTGTACACTAGCGTTTCTCAAACTGTGGAGCCCCCCTAGGGGGCGTGATAAGCCATCGAGGGGGGCGCGAGCATATCAAAACGTCGAAAGTAAAACATTATTTAAAAATATTAATTTATTAAAAGGAAGCACAACAATACATTTTTGCATTGTAAATAAAATACGCATTTACACCGACGTAGTATATTTATAAATGTATTAGTAGTGCACATTGTATTTGGTACTTAATTTAACAATACCAAGCTAAGAACAAGTTTAACAATCACCAGTGACTCCATGGGCTTGTCATATATAAAATTACATAAAAAATTTAATGTTCATCTTAATAACTTGTACGATTTGTAATTAAATTCGTGTTGCAGATTTACACCTCAGTACATTATTATTATTATTATTGAATTAAATACATTGTTTTTGTTTGGATGGGGGAGGGGGCGCGAAGAAATTAGGACTGAAAATTGGGTCGCAGGTGTAGAAACTTTGAGAAGCACTGTTGTACACCAATATACTTTCCGGGTCACAAAAATGCTCGTTGTGGGGGTGTACGTTACGCCACTGGCTATAATGTGATCAAAGATTACAATGCATATATATATATATATATATATATATATATATACACTATTGTATATAATTATATTATTAAAATTTCATTGAAAATGTCACGTTGTTCACACATCATAAATTCACAAAAGTAATATTCAAAAGAAATTAGATCTTTGATCAATTTGAAGTCATTTTTTTAAAAATACTTTTTCTACAGAATTTTGAACATTTTATAAAACATTAAGCAAAAGTAATATATTATATAAAACATTAAAGTAACATAAAAATCAGCAAATAATGCATATAAGGGATACAATGGAATGACCTTCTAGCAAATAATAGGGGGGATACCTGAAATACTGTGAGAAGTGCCTGTACAAACCGTCGAAGTTGTGCCTGGGTTTTTTCCTCCAGTTCCTTGTAGTTGAATCTTCCGCCGAAGACCTGCATGCCGAGCAGTGCGAAGATCATGATGAACAAGAAGAGCAACAGCAGCAAACTGGCGATGGAACGAACAGAGTTGATGAGAGAAGCGACCAGATTGCACAGAGAAGTCCAGTACCTGCAATAAAGAAAAAACAAGAGTTGGTATTTGCAAACGGCAAGACCTTGCGTCTTACAGTAAATTCGTTATACAAAAGTATTAACATAAGGGTATTAACACACATAAGGGTATTAAAATAACAACCGCACTAATTGGCTTACGCGTTTGATTTTTTGTTAATATTAAATGAGGGCTGGAAGAATAATCTACCTATTTTGTTTATTTATTGAACGTTTCTAAGTGCCTGTATGTATATCCGATTCAAAGGTCATCTAGATGTAATCAGTACGACTCTTAATTTAGAACCACAATTACATGACGAGATTGGCATCCGAACTGGTATAATATTCGACGCTAGTTTAATATCAAGGGGAAAGGCGCCAAGTTGTTTATGTTCGCCAAGATGGGCGATAACATTACAATATGGTTATCTTGATATTTTTTTTATCGTATCGTGATGTGGTTGCCATGGGGATAACGTATATTAAAAATTACTTTTATTGGTTTTTTTCCCGCGGTAACCCTATTAATTTCAGACGATTTTAATTCGATTTCTTTAAAAATTTAACCGTTTTAATTGTAATTGTTCTATTATTTCTGTCTTCTGTTTTATTTTGTGCTATTTTCGAATACGGATATTTCTAATATGGGAGAGTAATAGGATATATTTTTTAAAGAATTAATTATCGAAATAAATCGTTTATTTTTGATTTATTTCAGGTTTTAAAAATGCTTTTTCTGAAAGTTCTTTGTTCGATGCCATTTGTTGAAGGAGCTTGCAGTTTTCAGAATATTGCAAGTTTTCAGTATTTTGTAATTGATATTCATTATTAATTTAAATGTCTATTATGTAATTATTTTATTAATAATGTAATATAAAAGTGCAGTTATTACTATATGTAATAATCATATAATATTAGTTATTCATAATTATTTTTTTATATTTTTTAATAATTATTATATACTATGTTATTTATAATTACTATGTAATACGAGTATTCTGATACATTATTTTTATTTTAGTACAATACGATGATTATTCATTTTAATAATTACTACTAAATTATGTTATATGATTATTATATATAATAATTATTATTAAATTATACTATATGATTATTATATATAATAATTATTAAATTATACTATATGAATATTATATATTACTATTAAATTATGCTACAAGATTATTATATACTTCATAATATTATTAGTACATGTTACTTTTTATTATATTATATTGATATTCATTATTTATTGATTGATCTTTGTTATTCTCAAAATCTCTTCCTATATCCTTCATTTAAAATACATTTCCAAGCAATTTTTTAAAATTATTGTGCATCATAGGCCGCCATCTTGGATTCCATTCCAGCAATAACAAGCGCTGCATGGCACCATGCCTCGTGATATCAAACTAGTTCCTAATATTCTTATCATTCACTTCATGCCATGTATTACAAATGATCACCAGAAACAGCCGAGTAACAGGGATCACACGCGAAACAACTTATTTTCCAAACTTTTACATCATACCAATGAAAGTTACAACATAGTTAATGTTCATCTGGTTTTATTGAATGAGTTCCATAGTCTTCTGCAGGGAAGTTTTGAGTCAAGGGTCAATTGGGCCAGGGTCTCGGCCTCGGGGATTGAGTTATTCCCGGATATATTCTCAGAAAAAGTGGGAATTTCGAACGATGTGCAAACTATCAACAGTGCTAAGACTACATTATTATGTTATATTCATCGTCCGGGTCTACGCCTTCACCAAGCCCCATCATTACTCATTTAGTCAAAAGGCAGGTTGTGCCTGGGTCTGAGAGATTGTGAGTCATGCACATTTATTTGTTTTGAGCTCCCTTTTGTAGAGGAATTTGACAATGTACCGGGTGTTTCAAAAGTCACGCACATCAATTTTTGTGACTGAGTTTTAAAGACAGAGGAATTATGTCAACAAGCAGAATAAAGGACAAACAAAGGATGAACGATTATTCTTATTGTCAGGTGTCAGACATGGTAAAATAACATAATAAATATTCAAAATGATGTCCGATTTCCTGGACACACATTCAAACTCTTTTTACGAGATTAATTGACACTTTATGAAGAGTGAGAATTAATCTCCGATATGAAGGATGTTACTCTTAAGTTCATCAAGCGCGTATGGGGATTATTCCTGAAGATGACATTTTTCAGATATCACCAAAGAAAAAAATCCTGAATTGACAAGTCCGGTAAACGAGGTAACCAAAGTTCTTTGGAAATGACACAATCATCGAAGAATTCAGTTAAAACTTGCATACTGTCCCGAGATGTGTGACATGTTGCGCCGTCTTTCTGCAACCAAGCGTACCTTTGATCACTTTCAGCAAGGATATGAATCCCGTAATGATGTTTATGTAGACGGACGGTCTTTCCAAAGGATTTCTTTGTAAAGTGGTCTCCACATCTGCCACTTTCATTTTCATTATGAACGCTCTACCCGATCGCTTCCTGTCTGCAACCGATCCTGTGTCACGTAACCGTTGCAAAAAAGTGTTATTGATGCATTTGGTGCCATTTCACCTGGATATTTCTGCTGAAATGCATTTATCACACACCTATGAGATTTCATAGCGAAATAAAATTCCACTACGGCTATTTTCTCTTAAGAAAACATCACGCACCTCCCGTAGTGCTCAACATACTACAACTGACAAGTATTTTGAAACTGATGCCTGATACGTTCAGAACTTCTTATGATAGGACCCCTGCTGCCATCTAGTGACAGAAATCACAAATCTTTTGGTTTTTATGCAACAAGGATTACCATGTGGACGTGCGTGACTTTTGAAACACCCGGTATATATACTACTTAAAATTATTAAGAAACGATGGGACTCACTTTGTGACTTTGAAGATCCTCAGCAGGCGGACGCATCGGAGCACAGACACGCCGAGAGGAGGCATGACGTCGGTGTAGAGCAACGCCATCTCTAAGATGGAACTGATCACAACGAAGCAATCGAAGCGGTTGAACAAACTCACAAAGTAGCCCTGGAATCCTAAACTGTACATCTTGAGGAACATTTCCGCCGTGAAAAGGGCAACGAATACGATGTTACACGACTCTGAAGGAAAAAAAAAAGAGTTCTTGAGCAATAACACTTAAACACATTGTATATTTTATTCAATTCCTACTATTACTTCATACACTCTCTCTATAAATCTTGTTGAAATTTTTTAATTGTTGATAAAATACTTTTTATTCATCCACTAAAGTTCAAATACATTTTTTTTAAACTTCTGGTTGATGACACTTGATGTTAATACAGTTTTTTTCAAATATTAATTCATTATTTAAATTTTATTTTTTAATTCCTACTATTAGCTCATACTCTCTATATATTAATTTATTAATTATTATATTTATCTTCGTGGAATTTTCAATCGTTAATAAAATACATTTTAAAGCGCTCAATTGAGCTGAAATTTTATATACATGATTATTTTGGATGATAATATAGTAGTTATATAAATTATAATTAATAAAAATTAATTGATTAAAACTAATTATTTAATAAATTACAAATACAGCCACATTGGCATCATTTTTGGCGACTTGTGTCAAAACTTGAAAAGGTTTTTTTCTCCCATTTTAAAGCACTCATTTGAGCTGAAATTTTCTATACACTATTGATTTGGGTAAAAATACAATCTAACTATAATTAATTTAATTGACTGAAACTAATTATTTAAAGAATTACAGATACAACCGCGTTGGTTTCATTTTCAGTGACTTGGGTCAAAACTTTAAACGATTTTTTTTCTCACGTTTTAAAGTAT
>BMAU01018735.1:0-177500 GCA_019973935.1 Trichonephila clavipes
GTAAGATACCGAAAAAATTAATAAAACACAAACTCTTTAAAATTTGAAACCTTTTCAATTTTCCAACTACTAAAAATGAATAAATTTAAACTTCATCAAATAATTTGAAACATTTTCTTACACTTTGATAAAAAATAAAAACGAGAAAAAAAACTAATTAAGATCTATTAGTTTTTTTTTAGATTTCAAAACCCAAGTGTCCAGGGAAGTTTACGTACAGTACCTAGTTATATATCGTTAAATTACATCGAATTATATTTGAATTTTAAATGCTTGAACTTCAGTTTACATCAAAGACAACCTGAATGAAGATTTTCCCACATTTTTTTATAACATGAATGTTTGAATAAATGGTAATCAAAAATATACGGAAACATTTACAGTAGACATTTATGCATATAAATAAACATAAAAATCAATTTTAAATTCGAGCTATTCAAAAACATTCGAATTATTGTTCAAAAATATCTATTTATACAAAATACCTCAACATTTATCTTTTTTTATAGGCTAACTGAATAAGTAACTAAAATCTGGATATGTTTTGAAATCTCGACCGTATAAAGCTAGAAATTTTATGTTAGAAATTCCATTTGAAATTTCGAAAAAAATGTATCGCGAAGTTAAAAATTATTTACCTTAAGTTCTAGCAATTCTTTGAGTATAATACAAATTTCAAATTTTATTATATAGCTTCTTTGGTATTTTTTAATATATTTCGAAGATTTCATACAAATCATTTGAAAACTGCATGCTAAGAGCAAAAAATATACTAAAATATTGATGAATATACAATATAGTTTTAAATAGAAGCAAAACTGAGAATCTAAAGCGTAGGAACGAAAAATTTTGAGTATATCTGAAGTAGTTTTCGTAATTATTTTAAAGTTCAGAGAGAAAATTTGTGAGCTTTATGTTATATTTAATATTAATTATATGGTTAATATAATATGTTTATAATAGTCATGTAATCGTTTGATGACACATTCATATACTAATAAAAATTATCATGGTCATTGATGCGAATGTCAAGAATTTTATGTAATTTTAAATTCAGACGTTAAGATATTGATGTAGAAAATATAAAATGACCATCTAAAATACATGAAAAATGCAATCTGCTATAAAATGATCTTGACAAACAAAATCCGGCATTTTCACTTACTATGGCAGAGCCGGCTTAGTCAGGGGCGATCTGGAAAAACAGAGGGGGAACCACGGTTTTGATGGATGCCGCTCTAGCTTTTCAAGTTCTCAGGAAAAAATATATATATAAATTACAAATGCAAAAATAAGTCTTGTAATTTTCCATACATTTTTATAACAACGAATTGTCGAATTGGCTTCCAATACATTGTTGCGTTTGACAATATCTAAGGTAACCAACCCTACTTTAAATAGGTTTGTACTACTTTTTCGTAACCGTATTCCATTTAAAATTATATCCTGCCGCCAAAATACATCTTTTGCACTCTTAAAAATGTATGTTAACTGTAACGGTTAATTTTAATTTATGCAACTTGTGAAATGTTCATAATTAACCATTTCCGTCTAAACAGTTTACATGAAAAAAAGTTTGGACTCCCTCATTTATTAGGGAATTATATATGATTCCAACATTAAGTTTTATTTTTCACCGAATAGGGTCGAGTGGTAGTGTATCAGGCTTCCACACCACAGGTCTTGGGTTCTATTAACGGGCTGGGGAAGATCGACTCTGCCTTTCATCCCCACTGCATTGGATCGATAAAGGAGTACCAAGCTTTCTTGTGGTCTTAAACACTGAAGGTCTCTCTTCAGACAGACCACCAAATCGGGACATCTGTTCATGCACCTCAGCGCCCAATGGTCACGTATATTGGGATGGGCGTAGGAGTTCCTGGCCCTCATGGATTGTTGTGCCACTGAGTTTGAGTTTTAAGTTTGAGGATTAACTCACTTTGGGGATACCTCTTAGATAAGCATGTATTTCCACTCATTTGCAATTAAACATTTTTCTTTCAATTACGTTAATTTCAAAAGGAACTTTGATTTTTCAAATAAATTTGCTTAATGATATGTATATGTTTGTATTATATTAAAATTTTGATCAATCCAAAATTACATGTTTTTTGCTCCTCTAAAAGCTTTTAGGATTTTAGAACTGATCTTACAATCCATATACGTTTTATAGTAGTATATTTAAAAATGATAAAACATTTTTACGACTATTTGAGCTTTTATGCCTCGTTTATAAATATCAGAAATTGCATTCAGCTACAGTTTTTAAAATGTACTGAAATAAGTGGAGGAATAGGATTTTTACATATTATGAATATTTTTGACTGCAGTAAGATATATTTATATTTCAGTTTCTTTACAATTTGAATAGAAGTTGTAAGCCATTTTGCGAATAGCTTGATATTGAATATAAACCCATAGGCTGTTTAATATTGTAAAGTGTTTTATTTTGATACCAGCACACATTAAAATAAGGCTCATTTGCAGTTATATGATCAGCTTTAGTAATATTTAAATTTTCAAAAATAGTCTACACGTACGAAAACATTCTTTCAAAACCACACACCACATGTCATACTATGTCTTCCCTACAGCAGGAAATATTTGTGTATACTCAAAATATTTAACACAGGATACATTTCCAAATGTTAAAATTATTTTTAAAATTTGGTATGGATACATTGTGGAACTATCGGTTAACTTTACTGAACAAAACTGTTTTAAGTGTACTGTATTGAAAGACAAAATTAACCCTCTAACCGGATAGCATGGAAAATTCCATCAGTGTAAAGATGCTTCGAAAATGGACTGCACTGATTTTTCTGCCTTCAAGTAACGTTTTCAAAAGCGGATTACCCGCACTTTTCTGAAATCCTTTCCCCCTTTTAAATGTTTAACATCTTGAAAGATAATGAGGGACGGAGGTAGCAACACAACAGGAGTTTTATGGCTCGCAGGGAACCCCGTGTTTTGACCCTGGGGCAATCGTAAAAAATCGGAGAGAAATTTTTTAGAACCAAAAAGTGTTTGTTTGCCAGCTTGTATTTTAAAAGTTTTCAAAAGTCCCAACGCATAAGTAAAATATGTTACATGCCCTTTTGGTTTCATATTAATTTCAAACTGTAACAAGTGGGGCGTGTCAGGGCAATCTGCTATTTTATATAGTTAGACAAATTATCTTTTTTAAGTATATTCTTTCGCTTCATTTTTCTTATTCAAAGCTTTCAGTTTTGAAACATGATTATTTTATTATAAGATACCGAAAAAATTAATAAAACATCAAACTCTTTAAAATTTGGAACCTTTTCAATTTTCCAACCACTAAAAATGAATAAATTTAAACTTCATCAAATAATTTTAAACATTTTCTTACACTTTGATAAAAATAATAACAAAAAAAAACTAATTAAGATCTATTAATTTTTTTTTAGATTTCAAAGCCCAAGTGTTCAGGGAAGTTTACGTACAGTGCCTAGTTATATATTGTTAAAATACACCGAATTATATTTGAATTTTAAGTGCTTGAACTTCAGTTTACATCAAAGACAACATGAATGAAGATTTTCCCACATTTTTTTTATAACTTGAATGTGTGAATAAATGGTAATCAAAAATATACCGAAACATTTACAGTAGACATTTATGCATATAAATAAACATAAAAATCAATTTTAAATTCGAGCTCTTCAAAAACATTCGAATTATTCTTCAAAAATATCTATTTATGCAAAATACCTCAACATTTATATTTTTTTCAAGGCTAACGGAATAAGTAATTAAAATCTGGATATTTTTTGAAATCTCGACCGCATAAATCTAGAAATTTTATGTTAGAAATTCCATTTGAAATTTCTAAAAAAAATGTATTGCAAAGTTAAAAATTATTTACCATAAAATCTAGCAACTCTTTGAGTATAATATAAATTTCAAATTTTATTATATAGCTTCTTTAGTATTTTTTAATATATTTTGAAGATTTCATACAATTCAGTTGAAAAATGCATGCTAAGAGCAAAAAATATACTAAAAAACCCGAGGAATATACAATAAAGTTTTACATAGAAGCAAAACTGAGAAGCTAAAGTATAGGAATGAAAATTTTGAGTATATCTGAAGTAGTTTTCGAAATATTTATTTTAAAGTTCAGAAAATTTGTGTGCGTTATGTTATACTTAATATTAATTAAATTGTTAAAATAATATGTTAATAACAGTCATGTAATCGTGTGATGACACATTCATATACTAATAAAAATTATCATGGTCATTGATGCGAATGTCAAGAATTTTATGTAATTTTAAATTCAGACGTTAAGATATTGATGTAGAAAATATAAAACGACCATTTAAAATACATGAAAAATAAAGTCTGCTATAAAATGATCTTGACAAACAAAATCCGGCATTTTCACTTACTATGGCAGAGCCGGCTTAGTCAGGGGCGATCTGGAAAAACAGAGAGAGAACCGCGGTTTTGATGGATGCCGCTCTAGCTTTTAAAGTTCCCAGGAAAAATTATATATATATTAATTACAAATGCAAAAATAAATCTTGTAATGTTCCATACATTTTTATAACAACGAATTGTGGAATTGGCTTCCAATACATTGTTGTTTTTGACAATATGTAAGGTAACCAACCCTACTTTAGATAGATTTGTACTACTATTTCGTAACCGTATTCCTTTTAAAATTAATTCGTGCAGCCGAAATACACCTTTTGCACCCTAAAAAATTTATGTAAACTATAACGGTTAATTTTAATTTATGCAACTTGTGAAATGTTCATAATTAACCATTTCCGTCTAAACAGTTTACATGAAAAAAAAAGTTTGGACTCCTACATTCATTAGGGATTTATATAAGATTCTAACATTAAATTTTATTTTTCACCGAATAGGATTGAGTGAAAGTGTATAGTGCTTCCACACCACAGGTCTGGGATTCTATTAACGGGCTGGGCAAGGTCGACTCTGCCTTAAATCCCCGCTACATTGGGTCGATAAATGAGTACCAAGCTTGCTTCGGGTCTTAAACACTGAAGGTCTCTCTTCAGACAGACCACCAAATCGGGAGATCTGTTCATGCACCTCAGCGTCCAATGGTCACGTGTATTATGATGGGCACAGTAGTTCCTGGGCCTCATGGATTGTTGTGCCTCTGAGTTTGAGTTTTAAGTTTGAGGATTACCTCAATTTGGGGATACCCCTTAGATAAACATGTATTTCCACTCATTTGCAATTAAACATTTTTCTTTCAATTACGTTTATTTCAGAAGGAAGTTTGATTTTTCAAATGTATTTGCTTAATAACATGTATATTTGTGTATTATATTAAAAATTTGATCAATCCAAAATTACATATTTTTAGCTCCTCTAAAAGCCTTTAGGATTTTACAACTGATCTTACAATCCATATGCGTTTTATAGTAGTATATTTAAAAATGATAAAGACATTTTTACGAGTGTGTGAGCTGTTATGCCTCGTTTATAAATATAAAAAATTGCATTCAGCTACAGTTTTTAAAATGTACAGAAAATAGTGGAGAAATAGGATGCGTACATATTATGAATATTTTTGACTGTAGTAAGATATATTTATATTTCAGTTTCTTTACAATTTGAATAGAAGTTGTAAGCCATTTTGCGAATAGTTTGATATTGAGTATAATTCCATAGGCCAGTGCTTCTCAAACTTTCAATACTGGCGCCCCCTTATCAATCACAATTTTTATCGCGCCCCCCCTTATACATTAATAATGTACTGAATGCAATAATAATGCACTTTTTTTTACGCTAAAGCAATAATCTTAATTATATACCGTACAAATTCATGACATAAGTATTAAATTTTGTATATGTTGTTTTTAAGCAAAAAAAATATTAAGTAATAGGATAATTATGTTATTTTTCCTTTCTCTAATTTTTAAATTGGAACATATTGCAAAATGCGGTGGCTGCTTAGAAGACAAAATATAGATATCAGCTTTTTTTAGAAAGAACTCAGTGGGTCAATTTCTAATCATAAGCATTCCTTTGAAAAATTTGCTGTGTAAGACAAGCCCATGGAAGTCGCTAATACTTATTAAACTTGTTCTTAATTTAGCATTAATTAATTAGTTATAAAATACTCTGTGCCGCACTGATACATTAAAAGTATACTGGCTGAAGTACCCGCTCTTTGCACGAGTTCATTTATAAGAAAATAAAACATTATTGATATAATCGCTGAATTTTAAGGAGAGTAAAGCCAAATGCGCAACAATGTTTACAAAAATGTAAAATGATTTTTAAAATCGTTGCTCAAATTATAATTAGTTTTAAGTGAACTGTAATTTTAAGCCTCACAGAATTAGCATTTAGAATTGATGTTGAATAATGAACAATAATATAAAATTCCGATGAAAAATAATTGTATTATTTTTAATATTTAAAGTGAAAAGACTTCAACATGTTTTAAACCTGGAGCAGGCACGCACTTGATACTAATGGTCGAGTGGGGTTATTGAGCCACCCCAATCTTTTTTTAATAATTATTTTTATAGTACACAATAAAAATCGTAATTCCAGTGAATAATTTAATTAAGAGAAAATATACTCACCTACTTTCAAGAACACAGAAAATATTTCGGAAAAAAAGTTATCACACCGGAAACTCAGTCAAAACAAGTACCTTAAGATTGTAAAAAAACGTTTGTCACTCCCAAAAAAAGAGGGAGATGTGACAAATATATTTTAGTTCACACGTTAAGACTGTCAAACAGGAGGATAGTGTCAGAGCCATTGGTAACAATTAAACAGTTTTGCCAGAATTACCGATTTCGTGCACTCTGTGATCGGCGTGCCAGCTCCGGAATAAAAGGGTATTCATTACAATATGGATGTTCAAAAAATTATGTAAAACGTTTTTCATTATGCTTTTTTATATGTTTGGGAATAACTCATAGAAATAAATCTTGGCCAAGTAATCCTTCAAAGAGCTCTCTGTGCTTTTCCAAAAATCATAAAAATATTTTACAAGGAAAAAATCGCAGCAGAGATAGTTTATTTGCAACTTCCTAAATGAAAAAAACAAATACATAAGAGCAGGGATGTAACTAACCGTACAAGTAAGTTCGAAGGTCAAACCGCAACAACTACATTCTGCTGCCTACAGCTGATGACAATAATATAACAGTGATGAATATTTTATCTTCCTAAATTTTTTTTTCGATTATGGGTCTGGGTTTTGTTTTTTCTCATTTTGGTTTGAAAAGAAACCGTAATAAAAGTAGAAGCTTTAATTTTTTATGACGTAATATCGCAGATATATAAATTATATCAGTGTAAATGTGTATTTTTTTATTATGTCAGAAAGTATTTTGTTTTACTTCTCATTCCAGTAAATAAATTTTTTTAATCTTTTATTTTCGATATGCTCGCGCCCCCCTTGTATGTTTATCGCGCCCCCCCAGGGGGGCGCGCCCCACAGTTTGAGAAACACTGCCATAGGCTGTTTAATATTTTAAAGTGTTTTACTTTGATACCAGCACACATTAAAATAAGGCTCATTTGCAGTTATATGATCAGCTTCCGTGATATTTAAATTTTCAAAAATAGTCTACACGTACGAAAACATTCTTTCACAACCGCACACCACATCTCTCATACTATATCTTCCCTACAGCAGGAAATATTTGTGTATACTGAAAAATTTAATACAGGATACATTTCCAAGTGTTAAATTTGTTTTTAAAATTTGGTATGAATACATTGTGGAACTGTCGGTTAACTTCACTGAACAAAATTGTTTTAAGTGTACTGTTTTGAAAGACAAAATTAATTAGGGAGAACTTTTCTCACAATAGAATTTGTAATGACTGAATTGTGTGAAAATGTAGTTATCGATGTGTGACATTTTTCCTTGTAATAAAAGAAACATAAAGATAAGAAATTTAACTTGAGTAGAAAATGGTTAGAAGTACTGTCATGCGCATTTGAAGAAGTATATCCCCCATTAAAATTAAAAATTATTGACTGAATGTGTGTTATGTCCATCCCAAATGGCGATGTAGAAAAGATATTTTTATTTAATACAAGAAGTTCAAAAAGGAGAACACCAGGAAAGAAAATTTAGATTTTTTCCGAAAAATATTCAGTTAACATAAAAATATCATTTATATGATTTTAATTCCAATAAATTAAATGTATTGAAATCCTTTTTTATGTTATTTTAAATTAAAAATATAATTGGATAGAGAAAGATCGGTTTTATATCATAAATATAATCATCGTATGTATATCACCGTATGCACCATTTATTGTATTATTGTTTAAAAAAAAGAGATAGGGCCTTTGCTCCAAATCTCGGTATAGTTTTAAGGATATTGCTTACTCTCCCAATAAGTTTGGCAATTGGAAAAAAGAGTTTCTCTAAATTAAAATTAATTAAAAAAATTTTACGCTCCAAAACTACCGAGGATCAGCTAAACGGCTTGAGAATAATAGCCATTGAACATGAAGTGGCTGAAGTAATTAATGTTAAAGAAATTTTAAAAAATCTCAGAACTAAAAGTGAGAAAGAAACACTTCTAAGTTTTTTTATCTCTCGGTTTAAATGTATTTTTAATATGTAATTAAGTTTTAATGTTTAGTGGCTCTTTAATTTGTTTTTTAGTATTTCTTTAATATCTGTATTTTATAATTATACACTAGAAATGACTCTTTTCTTTTTTTATATGCAACCCTAATTTTAATTTAGTGCCAAAAACATAAATCAATTTTTTTTTCTTATCAAAACTTCAACATTATTTAGAGCAATTTTTTTGCTCACGTTTTATTTTACCAGTAAGCGTGGGAAGGGTTTAGGTTATCTCTTTTAAATTTTTGTTATAAACGGGAGGGGGGGCATTTTACCTCTTTGCCTGGGGTGGTGAAACTGCTAGCGCCGGCCCTGCCCTGACGTCTGATATGGGGCGTTACATTTTTAAAATGCGTAGATGAAGGATCCGCAGGGAAGTCTTCACAGTAAAAATTTAAAATTTATTATTCGGGGGGCGGGGGTTGAACCCCAACCCTTCACTTGTGTATGTAAATATATAAACTCATCATAAAACATTGTAGATAGTGGAGGGCAAACGAAATTGCTACGACCGTATCGTGGGTCTTCAATTTTCTTCTTATTCAGTAATGAGGTCAAGTGTTACGTTTATTAAATTAACCTAGACAGATTCGAGAAAATTCTATTTAAATTTTTAGAGTATAGTACATCTTGCTAGTTAAATTTTGTGTTCTTTTTAAATCTATGAAGATTTACTATTTTTATACTTGTTACTTTTCTTGTACAAGCCCTAAAAATATTATTTTGATTTCTTTTTTCTATGAAGTTAGAAGTTTTGTTATGGCAATCGGGTATTGTTGACTTGAAAGAATGCATTCATGTGTTTTGATGGGTTTGTTGTGTTTTTTTCACTATATTTATATTCGTTTTATGTGTTTGTGGTATTATAATTCATTTTTTAGTTGGTTTTAACTGTTTAATATCCATAAGGAACAATAAGTACATATTTCTGCTTATATTAGACTTCTTGTTTAATTGCTAGTTTAACGAAGGCTTAACAATTTGTTTTGATTTTTTACAGTTCATTTTAAAACAGTTTATAATTCACTGATTACAGCTAGTAGCAATGGCATTAATGTTGACGCTTAATTTATTAATCAATTGATATCTTTTTCAGTTCGCATTGTTAGATATCGAATTATGTATTTTAGTTTAATGTTATACATGAATAAATGATATTCGTAGAATTCGTGCGGAAATTTGATTCATACTTTAAAAGATTGTTTTTAGTTTGAGTTAATAACCAGTAGTTTACTATAAGTTCATCTAAATCACATACACGCCCATGTATTTATTAACTGTTCATATAAAAGACGATCCTTTGTTAAAGGTATTTGTCTCTCATGTAACATGAAGCTGAGTACAGTGTAATTACAATTTTCAGGTAAAAAAATCCATTAAAAATTTCCTTATGTGGTGTTGACATAGCAACCATAGGTTTATGGGGATAAATAAATTATGATTAGCATTAATTCTAAAGTTTATGACTTGTCACTTTAATTTTATTATGTATTCCTATATTGAGTGATAATGGTTATAAATATTATTATAAATATTATTAATGGTTATAAATATTTATTCAGTGTGTATTGTGGTCTCACAGCATATGTTTAGTCAATTGTGTGACATAATCATATTTTTCATACAGGTTAGTTTTGACGGTTAGGAAGAGTCCACTACTGGGGCTGAAGCAGAGAAAAGTTACTAATCAAAAATGATGAATCTACCGAAAGATTTTATTTGACACAATCGATTTGGTTTTGAAAAGTGGATTATTATCACCTGAAAATTTTTTTCTTGACAATTTTTAATTGTAAGTGTTTTACTTATATTGCTGTTATATATCTATATTACTGTTATATTGTTTGTGATTGGAATTAATATATATATCTTATATTATTGTTTGAGATTTCCAATTTATTGTTACCAGCATAGTAGTTAATTGTTACTATTATGTTGCTATTTAAACATTTACTTTCTTGATCAGCCACACTCCCATTTAAAGTTATCATAGTATTTGCAAAAAGAAAAAAAAAAGTTTATTTGGTTATTTTACAATGCCTAGGTATTTTCTTCATGGAAAATAGAAAAAAAAGTATTATTACATTAGGGAGGGGGACTTTTGCTGAGAAAAATAAATCTACATTTGTCATGTACTTGTGATAGGTATTATTTAGAATAATCTTCAAAATTTCACCATATTTCAATTTTTAATTGTTTTACCTTTAATGCAAAGCTAGATTTTGACCCATATTTATCAAGTTTGCAGTTTTTTTCATATATGTGCCTTCATGGCATTCAGTGTTTCAAGAAGTATAAAATTTTCATTCTTTATAATTTGGCAAAACACTATATTTATGAGGAAATTTGATTTTTACTCTCATCAGCTTGCAAAGTTTTGTCTCATGATTTATTGTAACCCCAACAAAAACATTTGGAAGAGGGGGAGAGGAGAAGATACTAGCATCATGATCATTTAACAAAAACCATTTAATTCTGGACATACTCAAACATGCCTATACTTTGTTCATGCATAGAATATAAAATTGTCACATGTTAATTTTGAAAAAAGGCAAAAAATGTTAAATGTTAAAGCTGAGAGTGCATAGGATCAGTGAGTATCAAAGTGTTTGGTTAGAGTTTTTGAATTTTTGTTGTATTTGTTTGCTAAAATTTACTGATGTATTTTAAGTTAGATTTAAAAAAAAATGCTTTTGTGTTTTATTTTGCACTAACTGCATGGCCTGGCGTTGCACAGGCTCTTTCTCTATTTTTATATATTTTCCCTTCCCTTTACAAAATCAGTGCTTCCAATATTCCTTAACCCAGCTTTGCACAGGCTTTTACTGAGTGTATAACTTTAAATTACCATTTACGAAATTTTTTCACTTCTTTTCATTGTTTGATGGGTTTCTTTCCATACCCCCGGCGTTGCACGAACATTTTTGAATACATAACATATTGTAATAGAAATTCCCCTTCCCCTCTCGCTGTCAGCCCTTCCTGATATCTATATTAAAGTCATTACAATTCCCTTTTTCGAAATTTCTTCCCCGTATTTCCATTGTCAGACACTTTTTTTTACCTCTATTACCCTGCGTTTTTTGTGTGTACAGAACTATTTTCCCCTCCCCCCTTCAGATATAAGATTTATCTTCAAATTTCAATTGATGATTTTTTCATATTTTCATTAATCAATCTTTGCTTACAGTTGACTTAAAAATGTATTTTTATCCAAAATAGATGAAATGCCCGCTCTTTGCACGGTTTGTTTTAAAAACAAAAAATTCACTTATTATGGCAATTATATTTTTTTAGGCAGGCAAAAACCCTTTATAAAGTTGTATATATCTATACATATAAATAAAAATGAAGTGTCTGTTTGTAATTTGAAATTAACAGTTTTTTACTAAATGCATTTAAAAGTATATACGGTACTTATATGAAAAAATCAATTTTTAAAATTTTTGTCTGTCTGTCTGTCTGTCAGTCTGTTTGTTCCGGCTGATCTCTGAAACGGCTGGACCAATGTTGACGAAACTAATGCTAATGTTATAAGGAATAACTCAGGCTACTTTTACTATAGGAAAAAAAATTAGGGTTCAGCGAAAATAAAATTAAAACCAATGAAGTGGTGAACAATATCCATTTCTAATAGGGATTGTTTATTTCAATAGGGATTATTTTTATTCAATAGTGATTGTTTTATTTTGCGAGCCTTCTGTCTCAACGTTTCTAGGGCCGCGGTAGCCGAGTGGTATAGGTATCGGATCGTGGCTTGCTTGGTCACGAGTTCGATCCCAGTACCACTAAAGACCCGCCGTGTAGGGCAGCGATGCACGTTAAATCTGTCGAGAGCTGAAACGCTCCTCCCGTTGGTGTGGTGTGGTAGTTAGGAGAGGGGGGTGCCAGCTCAGGTGTCGTCCACGTCACTTGACCATGGTTCAAAATTACGTGGTCCGTTGCCAAAAGCCCTCGTGTAGCTGAACAGTGCGACGTTAATATTCAATCAATCAATCAGTCTCAACGTTTCTAGCAGTTATATCAAACTTTTTTGTTTGATAAGGTTACTGAGACTCGTGATTTTTCCCGTTCATGTCCTATCCTAATGATTTTAACGGTCTTCACTTACCCCTTGCTTGTGGCTTCGTTTCACCCTACCCAGTCCTCACCCCATCGACAGTGTCAAAGGTCACGAGTCCCTCCCCCCCTGCTTGCAGATTAGTTTCACCCAACTGTTACTAAGACCTGTTTTGAAGTGTTGCATCATTTCAATTATTCCATTCTCTCTCAAAAACACTGAGCAACATCAATTTTTTCTATAACTTAGACAACATTTAAACTTAAATCAGGAAATTTTTGGGTTTTACATCATTTGACTTCTCACAAGGCTCTGCATTTAAATACAGGTAAGCCAATTTCGTACTTCTATTGTTTATTTCATTGCCAAACACTGCACAAAGCAGTCACAATAAATGTTTGTCTTGCAAGAGTGATTGTACGAGTGTGAGTGTGCGGTGGGGGTGGCGATCACAGAGCCAACAGGTTGTTTTATTTAGTTAAGTACGTAGGTAGTTGTTTCTAAAATAAATATTTTTAATTACATTTTAGGTAAAGTGCACTTACACCCTTCAATTAAGTAAGTTTATTCAAAACTGTAAATAACTTCATTTATCCTGCATAATATTTACACAATATAATAATATTTATATTGCGTAATATTTCTATTGAAATCAAAGAATACCGTATTTTCCTGTATATAATCCGCGGATTATGTGTTAAAAAAGTTTCAAATTTCGTTGTGCGGATTATACGCCGCCGCGGATTATCTGAGAAAAAACATTCTCCATCAGAAAAGTTAATAAAGTTTTGAAAGAAATGCTGTTTATGTTTTATAAAATAAATAATAGATGGCGCTTTCACGACTCGGCTGACGTATTACAGCCATAATTAGTGTTTGTCCAATTACTTTCAAGAACGAATTCGGTTCCTCGGAAGGAAATAGCAGTTACAAGTCGCTGGCGTCATTTACAACTTTGTCTTGACTAGAGGTGTTGCATCTTTTGAAAGTTTTTATCATGATGAAGCGTAAGCATGTTAGCTATACTGCAGACTTCAAATTAAACGCTGTAGAGAAGGCTAACGAAGTCGGAAATCGAGAAGCTGCAAGACTTTTCAACGTTGACGAATCGAATATTCGTTTGTGGAGAAGGAACAAGACTAACTTCGAAAATTGCGATAGACGTAAAAGGGCTGATCGTCGTGGAAAACCTCACTGGCCAGAATTAGAGGCAGAAATAAATAAATGGATTTTAAAAGAAAGGGACGATGGGAAAGCTGTCTCGACATTTAGCATCAGAATGAAAGCCCGAGTTATTGCAAGCGAAATGAATATTGTTAACTTCTCTGGTGGGCCCACGTGGTGTTACCGGTTTATGAAGAGAAACAATTTAGTCGTTCAACGGTCGGACAGAAATTACCTGATGACTGGGGAAAACAATCTGACGACTTTTTGACATTTTGCAAGCAAATTATTGTTGAAAATAATTTTACAGAGGATTTGATTTTTAATATGGACGAAGTTCTATTATCATTTGATATTCCACCTACCAGGACCGTCGACGTTCAAGGAGCAATATTATTCGCCGCCAAAACTGCCGCGGGTTATACGCCGCTGCGGATTATACGATGTTTTTTTTTTTACTCGAAAAAAAGGGCTCTGCGGATAATATGCCGCTGCGGATTATATACAGGAAAGTACGGTAACAGTTTCTCGAATCACAAAGTATTTTTATTTTTCTACTGTTCCGTTCTTAATTCAGTGTGTTTCGTTACATTTTCTCTGTTTTCTGGTAATTAGAAATCAATGATAAACGTCGTTAGGTTTTCTTTCATGGAAATAGTTCAGTTTTTTATTTACTTTGAAATCGATAAATTCTTATAGGTTATTTTATTTAGTTAAGTACTTAGGTAGTTGTTTCTAAAATAAATATTTTTAATTACGTTTTAGGTGAAAAAGTGCACTTACACCTTTTAGCTATACCTAAAAGAAAATCAAATCCTTTTAATATCTATATATATAAAAATGTTGTGTTGGTTTGTGTATGCGCGCATAACTCAAAAAGTTCTGCATGGATTAATCTGAAATATTGACACAACGTTGCATTTGTCTCTGGTCAGGATCTTATGTACTTTTTATTTCGAAATTCTCTCTAAATTTTTTTAAATTTAATTTTTAAGTGATTTTTTGATGTTATGACGTCATATACGACGTCACGATTCGCTCTGAATGCGAAAATTTAAACTTTGCGCTTAGATTTTTCCAAATTATTGTATAACTCTTCTATGGTTATGTTTATACGTTGTGTCATATTTATCTATTTATTGTCCTTTGATATGTAATTGGGATTATTTTTCGAATAAATCTTTTTTTAAAAATTATTCTTTCAAGAACTCAAATTTTGTTTTGTAGGTTTGGCAACAGTCAAGATAGCATTCTCGCGGGTTGTTTACAACTTTGATTAAATTCTACATCGTGTTATTTCTGTAATTTTAAGCTAAATTTATTTTTCTTTACTAAGCGAAAATGAAACTAACATAATTAACTTCTGTACGCTACTTATTTTTCTACCAAATAGTTTCCGTCAACCATTTACCTGAAATAAACAGACGTAGCCAAATGCCGCGATATAACATTCAATGTTTGGAAGCAATATTTTTTTCCCACTTGGAGATATTTTAATGTGACAAAATTAATCGAGGGAGTTTTTTTAATAGGAATGTTTTTTTTTCTTTTTTAGACAACTTTTTAAACTTCATTTGATTCTTACGTATTATCGCCAACTTTAATGATAACTCGCAAAGTTGGTCATTCCATTTTCGCAGATGTTGTACGCGCGGAATTGGCAATCGTGCTTCGTTTTATACAATATCGCTAATAGGTTGCGATAATACGTAAGTACCTTTCATTTGATGTTAGTATTGAAATACAAATGTTAAAACTAAGATTTTCTGATTTTGAGTCATCAAAATATTGCACCTTATTTTGTTTTTCATTGCTTTGTAAGATTATTATCTTCTTAAACAGATCCCATTAGTAATTTGTTAAAAAAAATACTGGAAGTTAATATGGTTTGTTTTTGTCAGGGACGTAGAGCTACCGCTGTATCAATGATGCAGGAGCCCCAACGAATGTTATTACAATTCCACTTACATGGTGCTCATATCCGAAAAAGGGCCACAAAGGAATTCGGATACAAGGCCTACTCAGAGCTGTTTTGTAACTTCATATGTTTTCTTTAAACCTTCACTTTAACTGCAGTCAATTGGCTTGAGTACATAAAATTGTATTGCAGAAACTCGAACTTAGGTCATCATACTGGCCAAGCAAACGCAGTGCGAGGGATAAATGCTGATCAAATTAGAGAAAGCATCAGTGAATGAGCAAAACAGACAGAGGGCTCAAATACATGTTGAGGAAGCAGGTTGTCATAAGATTGTAATTATATTTTCAAATTTTACTTTCGCGTTGATAAAGATAGTTCAGCTCTTTTTATGTCAATTACTGTTCATATTGTATATCATTTTTCAATTTATTTTTAAGCACAGAATATTTACTTTGGATAATTTTTGTATATAAAATACTAAATTTAATTCTGTACACTATGTATGTGTTTAGCGAGTAGTATACCGATTAAAATCTTCCACCTACCGTAAAATCCGGCTTATAACGCGCACTTTGAACACAAAAAATAAGATCGAAATTTACAGGTATGAGTTATACACTGGGTATAAAAATGAGGGCTTTAAAAATTAAAAAATAAATGAGCATAAAAATGTTAAACTTCTAAATATTTTGAAATACCATTTATTTAAAAGACATGACATTCTTATTGAACTTAAAAGGTGGTAGTTCTAAAAGTATACTATTTTTGCAAATTGCTTAGATAAACACCTTGAATAAATCGCTTCTAAACATAACAGCATTGCATTTGTACATTTCAGGTTTCTTCGTAAAAAGGGGTGCACATTATATAGCGAATATACCTAAAATTTAAAAATTGCAGCTTGAAAGTACGGGTGTGCATTATATGCCGGACTTTACAGTATTTTATCTTTCTTCAATGAATCTAAATTAAATTAATATATAATTTTTTATAGTACTTATATTTTTTCTTTAGTCGGCCATTTACCTAAAATCAAAAGACATCGCCAAATGCTGCAATATGCATTCAATAAGGGAAGAACATTCTATGCCTGTTTGTGCACAATAATAATACTTTATTGCACTTGGTGGTGAATTTTTCGACGAAATAGTTATTGTAGTTTTTAATAGTTGGGGCAATAATATTAGACTCAGGAAATATCTATTTTGTGTAATTTCAAAATTTTATTTGGTGTTACTGTGAAATATAAATAGAAAAATGAAGATTTTCTGATGTATATTTTGTGTTTGTTTTGATATTTATGTATTATCGCAACCATATTGGCAATATTAGCACTTAATTGCCAATTCACCGTGTATGATGCGAACAAAATTGGGGTTGATATAGTTGCAACAGTACCCAAAAACCTTTGTTTGCAACTTTTTTTGGGTGATTTTATTAAAATGATAATTTATTGTTAATAATTGGTTTTTGAAAGCTTTTTATCATTTAAGTTTGTTATAGCTAGCTAGCTGTACCCAATCATATTTTCCTGTGGCTCAGTCTGGTTAAAAAGAAAGAAAAGAGAAAGCACACATTTCTAATATCTTTAACTGCTTGCACTTGAGGTATGATTTTTTTTATAAAAATATGTGGAAATATACATTAATAAAACTTTTCTAAACAGATTTATTTCATTTGTAATTTGTTAACAGAATACTCCCAAGTTATTATGGTTTTTTTTGTCATGGTATGAATCTAAAATTATTTGCATTGTCTCCATAGGGGAGGTGCCAAGTTTGAAAACAAATTAAATGACTCTTCTTGAGGTGAAAGGGTTAATTTTACAATGCTTATAAGTAGACATTTTGTGTTGCTTCATTGTCTGTATATATACAGAAATTGTCTGCTGTGCCTGCTTTAGAGCAGTAGTTGCCATTTTTCAACACTTAATGTATAACTTTATGATTAGCGTTTCACTAATAGGATTGACCTCTATGTGGTGGAGCACTATAGCTATATTTACGTCTTTTTTTAATCTGTGCCCTGAAAATAAACGGTAAAATCCTAGGAGAGCCCACACCCTTGGCGACAAACCAAAAAAGGCGCCAAGCCAGAACAAGATGGTGCCAAGCGAAAGCGACAATGGTGGCAAGGAAATATAGCGGGATAAGGTGGATGCATAATGAAAATATATGTAAGCAATACACAAATTAAACATTTGAGATAAAAAAAATATAAAAACAGCACTTTCTTACTGCTGATCTTTTCCGAGTGGGAGGGGACAGCGTAACAACAGATTTTAAAAAAGTCTTAAAGGTCTCATCGCTGTTTAATGATTGTGTGAACGCCACAATATTTATACTGCAAGGTAATGGTCGAACATACATTCGGCGTGGCTGGCACCATTTCAAGAAAGCGTTTTATTGCCGACCATGTTACATCATGCTGATCATTACATTTAGCACATTCATAACTCGAAACAATCAATCCTTCCTTCATACACCATTCAATCAATTCTTTTCTTACCTTTTGCATTCAACAAAGTAAAAAATTCTAAATTAGATTCCTCACACACGCAACCAGCCCGGAGACCAACAACAAAATGAAATTCGAAATACGCGCCCACAAAATACTAAAAATGCTAGAAATAGTTAGGGTTGTCGCATGTAGTGTTTAAAAGTAGGGTTACCAAGATGGCGCAATTATTGCCAACCAAAGTAATTCACGCCAAGGGTGTGGGCTCTTCTAGAGTGAACCAAACAAGCTTTCATGAAAAGCAACAATCAACAAACTGAAGTGTTTTGCCTACAATTTTCCAAAATGGTTGAGGTTACCGAAAATCGCTAACCTCAGGAATTATGTTTTTTTGTTTAGTTATTTCAGTAACTAAAAGCTTTTAGTAAAGAATAATTCGTGTTCCATAATATGTTGTTTTGTTCATCTTTTTTTAAACTGAATCTTCATAAAAGTATAAATAATTTCCCAATTTTTCCGCATACCATCCAAAATTTTTCACGCATCACCAATTGGTGACTGCTTTTCTGTAACATACATCAGTAATTATGTATTAGCATCACTGTAACAAAATTGGTGCCATGTATATCGTACCTTAATATCTAAACAATAAAGATTCTAACATTTTTTTTATGAAAAAAGAAATGGAGGGGAAAATGTTGCGATTTGCATGGCGGTAATTTGGATGTGGTGATGCTAATATTTAAGTACACAGATAACAAATAATTGTCCATGTGAAAAGCTGTCTGTGTCTAGATATAAGCCACTCTGTTTTTAAGATAGGCCCTTAACTTTGTTGATAACAATTGCTAATACTAATCGAATTGTGAATTGCAAAAATACTCCCATCATTTTCAACACTTTGTTGTAGTTTTCTGCTGCAAAATTCGTGTTTATATTGGAATTTTCCTGGCGTATTCGACAAAATACCTTCAGCCTCTCATTGCGTTGAATTTCAGCTGTGTCAATTGATGCATGTTTAAAGTTAAATATTTCATTAGCATTTTTTATTTTTCCTTTTCTTTTGTTTCTGATTTTTCTTTCTTTTTTTTTTTTCATGTTTTGAAATTTTATGTTTTTGTTTTAATTTTTTTCTTTTAAGTGTAGTTTTAAGTTTTTAAGAAATTTTATATGCTTTGTTTGAATTTTTTTTCTTTTAAGTGCAGTCAATTGGCTTCACTAGATAAAAATAATGCCTTGCGGGAAATCAAACTTAGGTTGTCATACTTGCAAGGCAAAAGTACTACAATGAGTGTAATTGCACATCAAACTGAGAAAGAATGGATATCAGCAAATGAGAAAAGCAGACAAAGAATGTCACAAACACAGGCTGAGGGCGCAGCAAAGCAACATGCAGCCAGACTTAAGGAAGCTCATTTGCGAGCACATCATTCAAGTTTAACAACATCAGAAAGAGATGTTAACCAAAAACAGCACATCTGCGTCAAACATGACTTTGTGGTGAGCAATCACACAATAACAGTCAACTTGCATTCCGGTACAACCCAGTAGAAGATTCTAGGTTCAGGCAGCATGTTCTCATTTACACAATGATGGAAGTGTATCCTTATTGCAATGTTCTGGAATTTTAAGGGAGAAACCAAAGGAATGTTTTGTACCACTGAAAAAATTAAACTGCCTCAACTCAGAGAACAGAGCCATTACAAATTTTGCTTGCTAGATATACTGCGGAATCTAAACATTTCCTATATGACATCAGGAAATACAATTCATGTTTCCAAGTGACATTGTTTGAATAAATGTGCATTTGTGAACACACCTCTGATTTAATAAAAATATTCATAAGCATTGTAAAACTAACCCATCCCCTCAATGAATCCAGAGTGGAGCCATTTAAAATTTATCTTCAAACTTGAGGTCGCCACTTTAAAGACAATGTAAATAAATTTAGGTTCATAACATGACATAAGGACTAAAAAATAAGCTGTAATAACTTCAAGCATTTGGTTAGCAAATTATAAATATCAGTTTAGGAAAGTTTTTCGTATATATATTTATACATTTTTTTTATAAAAGATCATACGTGCAATGCAAATTATTTAACATACTGAAAATATGTCCTTTCTGTTAAACAAGACTGAGCCACAGCAACGCGTGGCAGGGTACAGCTAGTATATTAATAAATTGAATTAGAGTGTGTTTGTAGTTTGAAATTAACAGCTTTTTACTAAATGCATTTAAAAGTATATACCAAGGGTGGCAAACCTTTTTGGGTCAACGTGCCATTTTTTCTAAAAAAGTTTAATGGGTTATAGGCGTGCCATCAAATAATTTTGACTTGTGATTATTGAAGAACTAATAAAACTAAATACGAAGAAATCAAAATTCTTTATTTAATACGAAAAAATACATTTTGCACTGTATAGTAATAAATCTTTTAGTTATACTTGTAATTTAAATTTCTGCTGTTGTAGATTAGATGACAAATAACTTATATCAGGATTATAAGATGTTACTTTTAGTAGAATGCATGCTGAATTAGAGTCGTCTGTTAAACGGTTTCTAAGCGAGTCTTTGATGTTACTTATCTCAGAAAATAATGACTCGCAGGCATAGGTAGATGAAAATATGGTTAAAATAGCATACACCAACTTCTTCAAACAGTTAAATGCGTCTGGAATCAAATTCCATGTTTCCAAAATTTCGTTACTGGTATTTTTACTTATATTGCTTGTCAATCTTTCTGCTTCAATCAATTCCAACTTTTTCATTGTTTCAATAAACTTTTGAATCCATATTGAACTATACTGGGGTAAAATCCTAGGAGGACCCACTGGTGTTTTTGGCGCCAAAATTTTTTTGCCAAAAAGCGCCAAATTGAAGGTTTTCAAAAAGGGGTCAATGACGAAAACTCTTTGGGAAGCGTATGTGTCAGGGGATGAAATGGGCGTTTCGCAAAGATGAAATCGAATAAATACATTAAATTAATCATTATAAAAAGATAAAAACGGAGAAAGCAATGAAATTCATTTTAAAAAAGCATTCTAAAACCAGTGTGTAGAACATGATTTACATTTTAAAAGGACGAAAGGGGCGTTTCGCGAAGAAATACATGAAATCAATCATTTTAAAAAATTTTAAAAGGCACTTACCTTACGCTTGCATTTCGTCATGTTCCGTTGGTGGATACACCCTTGCGATGGATGCAAGGAATTCATGAAAATTGTCATCCACCAACTTGTGACCGTTAGATTGTCATTCACCATGAACGCATTCATGCTCTTGCCGAACCAATATCTCGTCAAACGCAAGATAATAGTTATAGCAAGTTTGCTTTCGCTAAACCAAGTGCCCTTTCTCACACTCCGAATGAAGTCGTGGGGATTATCTTTCGACTGGCTGCGGCAACGCCATTCGTAGCCGTCAATCGTTCCCTTTTGCTCTTTTAAACGCATTTCTTTTTTACACCTCGGACATTCATAACGAGAAGCAATTAAATTAGCTTTCATACACCATTATAACGTCTCTTTCTTCCCCTTTGTGCCCAGGAGCACAAAGAAACCTGTCGTAGCCTCACTTTCAAGTAATTTCCTTTCACAAGCCATTCTTAACAAAAACTGGTGGAACCTTCTCAAGCGAAGTCAAATGTCAAAAAGACGTTTTTTCGAAAAGGCGAAAAACGTTGCACTTTTTTAGGGTTGCCATTTTTTCGGTGATTTGAAAATCAAATTTTTGATGAAATGGAAGGGTTACCATATTGTAACCTTTATCGCTCAAAATTTGGCGACCAAAAGTGGGTCCTCCTAGGACTCAACCCTATACTGGAAATCAATCAGTTGCATTTTAAGTTCTTTAATTTCCAACCAATCGAATTGAGACAAGTTCAGTTTATCAAACGAAATCACATCAGGGTACGTAATAAATTTGAACGTTTCCGATAATTCCTTGAACTGAGAAAATCTCGCTGAAAATTCTTTGATTAAAGAATCCATTATGGAAATAAAGTCATCAATAACTTTTTCTTCATTTCGTTTCTCTTAGGCATCTAAATCTTTGATATTTTTTTTCAAGTTTGGGAAGTACTTTTAGTTTTTTTGTAATAATATCGTTTCCGAAAACATATAGTTTAGCTTCAAAAGCGGGAATGAGATCCATCAGGACGATAACTGTTTTATTCGAGCTTTGAAGCTTTATTTTCAATTCATTAAAATGTTGGCATATGTCTGTAAAAAACATCAATTTTAAAAGCCACATAATATCCATCAACTGTGGGTATTGTTCAATTTTGCTCTCATTTTGTAGAAACAATCTGATTTCTTCCAAGCAATCAACAAATCTTTGAAGTACGTTCCCACGGCTCAACCAGCGAACATTGTTATATGTTATTAAGCCATTATACACCGAATTGACTTCATCCAACAAAGCATCAAACTTTAGTTTGTTTAAAGCCAGCAACGATATGAGGTTGACTATTTTTGTGACTAAAGTTATTACATTATCAAGAGATGTTAAATCACTCTTTGCACATAAGGCTTGTTGGTGAATAATGCAGTGGCATTCAAGAATCGAATGTCCTACGTCTGTTTTAAATAAAGAAATGAAACCATTTTTTTTTTTGCCTACCATATTTGGAGCACCATCAGTGGTTACTGAAACAATTTTTTTCAAATCAATTTCTTTCGCAGCAAGCGAATTTCTTACTGCCGTACAAATATCTGTGCCCTTTGTAGTTGTTAACAACGATGTTATCGCAATTAGTTCTTCCTTAATGATGTTTCCTACACAATATCGAGCAAAGACAGCTAAACATGCCGATTTAGTAGTGTCAATACTTTCGTCAAGACATAGCGATATAAAAGGAGCGGAGTTAATGTCATTTTTTTGTTAATCTGTAACATTTTCTGCCAAATTCAAGATTATATCTTTCATTGTGTTTCTAGATAGGGGAACATCTTTGATGCGCTGAATTATCTTATCTTTATTATCAAAATCATCAAAAAGTGAGGGCATGTATGCCAACCAAGCTTCCTTCAAAAACTCTCCCTCTTGAAAAGGTTTACCATGCTGAGCAATGGCATTTGCAGCCCAGTAACTTGCCGCACTTGTGAGACAATTTTTGCTTACATATTTAAACATAGATGTCGACTGTTTATTTCTGTCTTTTATTGCACTTGCAATTAATTCTTTTTGCTCTGGTTCACTTTTTTCACAAAAGGATTTGTGATTTGTTTCCAAATGCCATTTTACAGATGATGTTCTGCATACCACTGTTCCAGAACATAAAACACACACCGCTTTGTCGCCTTTATTGATCATGCCATATTTCTCAGCCCACCAAGTTTGAAATTCTCTGCTACACTTACTATCTTGCACTTTTTTTGTTGTTGTTGAACTAGCCATGATAAATAGCAGTTAAAAATCGTAAATTTAATACAAAACTTTAAATGTACAGTTGTGTTGATGAAATTGACTATACTATGTGCTCTCACTTGATTCCCCCCCTTTTACTGACTGTGCTCGACTGCGGGCTCATGGGCAGATTTATTTGTTTTTAGGAAATTGAGTGTTTGTACGAAATTTCTGTAGTGTCTGCTCTTTTGCTTTTATCTCAGGTCATTAAAATTTTTAAAAATAAAGCAGTGAGAGTTATTTTACCAATTAAACTTACAAGATAATAATTAGATCACATTAATAAATTAGATGTATTCAATCTGAACTATTAATGTAAACGTTAGAATATGTTTTTTAAACAACTTCAATATATTTAGAAATAGTTACATACACACACTATGCATAGGTAAACTTTGCATCATTAGCAATTTATAATATACGAAGTATTTACGCAAGACATAACAAATGAGTCTGCTCTCCGATTTGTCGGCGTCGCGACGAATCACTCGCGTTTGTTCATAATACTTCATAGTAAACTTAATTATTTTAAGCTAAAATGCAAATCGTTTTTGATCGATGGCGTGCCCAAAATATTCTGTCGCGTGCCATTGGTTCACCATCCCTGGTATATACGGTACTTATTTTAAAAAAATCAAGTTTTAAAATTTTTGTCTGTCTATCTGTCTGTTTGTTCCGTCTAATTTCTGAAGCAGCTAGACCGAATTTGACGGAATTTTCACTGGTAGATAGCTGTTGTTACAAGGAGTAACTTAGGCTACTTTTATTTTAGAAAAAAAAATAAGGTTCTGTGAAAACAAAATTAAAACCAATAAAATAATGAACAACATCCAATTCAAAAATAGGGATTATTTATTATTACTTTTTTTTAATACTCAAAGACATTTACACAGCATTTCTTCATGGAACAAACGTGATGACTTATTTTTAACGAAAAAGAATAATTTATTCTTACTGATTCACTTTTAATTCTGTAAGAACAAACGATTTTGTTTGTTGCTATCGCAACCAGAGTTGATATAACCATAAGAACAGAAAAAAGCTAATTCTAAAAAAGCTATGAGCAATATAAGGATTAATTAAAAGTAGATAGATAAAAAATCCTTTTTATCAGCTATTAGATCTACAGACTTAAAATTTAACAAACAGGGTCTTTTTTTATTCAGCTGAGATATACAAAAAGCTTTTTTTGTTTTTTTAAATGTGCAATTAACGTAAAATTAACTCATTAAAAACTTCTTTATCCTTCAATCTGTATTGTTAATTTTTTTTAAATTTACCCGTATGAAGAACGGGTATAACAGCTAGTATATATATATATTTAAACAAAAAATAAAATATTTTTTTCAAATAAATATTCACATTGTAAATAATTTTAAAACAATTACAATTTGGCCTCAAAGTAAATAATAATTTAACAAAGACAAATATTTCAATGTAGGAGAAAATTAGCATGCTAGAAAATAAATAATTTAACAAAAATGTTTCAGTGTAAGAGAGAAAATTAGCATGCATTAGAGTAAATAGATGTGAATGAATGCAAATATAAATAAAAAATTATAACAGAAAAGTGACAGCAGTAATAAGTTCCTGCTATGGGAATTATGGGTGAAATAACCTGCGGTAGATAAACCGAAAGAAAAAATTAATGATGATAAACTGATGCTTAAAACACTAAATGCTATTATAAATGAGAAATATTAGGGAACCCTTCAATTGGAAAAAAATTCAATTGGTATTAAATGAGGTATGGGTGCAATACTCTGTAACATCTCTGCAATAAATCTAATAAAGAGTATTAGATGTAATTCAATACTAAAAAAATTAATTAGTATGAGATAAAAGAAAAATCTACCTATATATATATATATAACGCATAAAAAGGTCCCCGTTGAAATAGTCCAGAAGCAACAGTACTGAATGAAACAAATAATAAACTGTGTTGCTCAAAAATTAATTATTGAAACAATACTTTTTTACAATATTTCGACTAAAAATTATTATTTCATTGCAAAGAGCAAACGAATGAGTACATACAATAATAAATAACTATAGTGGTTACTGAAATATATATATATCATTTATGGACAGTGTAACATAAAATATGCATACGATCTCGAAGAAACTATGTGAGAAGCAGATTATCACAGAAGCAACATTAAACCATGATGGCATGAGACGTAAAATAACTTCAACACTGAATTTTAAAGAAATCCAGAGGGAAACATGAGAAAATCTTTTCAAGGTGCATCTTTTTTTCTGTGCAAGCATTAAACAGTGACACGCAAAAAAACATGGAACGTTGGTTTCTCATAAATAGGAAGCATTATCTTAAACTTTAAGCAATATTTTTCTACAATGAAGAAAATATTGAATGTGCCAATGAAGTAAGAATAGCAATAATCTTTATTTTCAACGACAGAAAATTGCATAGATATGTAAAACATGTAATATTTATATGTAAAAATGTATAAAATGCATGTGTATATATACAATCAGCATGAAGAACAGATTGCCAGAAGAAAAATTACTTCGTTGTGCATTTAATCACATTCATAGTTTTTCGAACAGATGTTTTTTTTTTTGGTCTTGTGAACAAATGGACATGACATGAGAATAAAAGCAGGCGAGAAGTGAAGGTGTAGTTTCATTGATTTTAAAAAAATACCTTTGATATTTGTGTCATGAATAAGTAATAATGATCTAAGATTCTGTTTAAAACAGCCTCAAATTATTGTTCAGCTGAAAAACTGACTTTTGAGTCTTTGTATCACAAAAAATTACTGTACGTACAATAATAAGCATGATTCTCTAAAGTTACAAAAGTAAATTTAATTTCAAAATATATTTCCATTGTTTTACCGAACATAATATAATTTCATATAACAATTTTTTTCATTTACACACCACTGAAAAAATATTTCTTGAATATGAAAAACATTTTACACACATATGTAAAATAATAATCAAAACATTAATTAATCATACATTATTTTTGAAAAATATAATAAAACTGATGATCTTTAATTTTTTTTTAAAAAAAAAGGTAGTTTAAAATGTTAAAAAAAATAATAGAATAGATCTTTTTAACAATTTCAATTGTCATGTTTTAGTGTTACCATTTTTTGATTATGAAAATTATACACTGCAATATATATATATAGCCCATGCAACACAAAGAAATTTCGAAAAGTGTATTTTGCTCTAGCTTTTACTTATAAAAGTAGAGAAAGAGCCTGTGCAAATGCTGGGCCATACTGCTAGTTTTATAATATTAATTTAAATTAAAAGGTTATCTAAAACAGAAAAAGTAAGCCCTAATTATGATAAAATTGCTATAAATAGTTTTGAACAACAACAAAAGAAACACACAACAGAAAATCTTCCAATATTTAAAATTGAAAAAGAAATAAAATAAACAAATAAATATAAAAGTAACCTTACACATAGTAGAAATTATAGTATTAATTCAAACCAAACAGCTACTTTAAATAGATAAATTAAGGTCTGATTTTGATGAAACTACCATAAGCAGCTCAGAAGAAAAAGTAAAGAAATCTTATATGTAAATAGAAATTCTAACTTAAATCACACCATTGACAATATGTTAATTCCAATTAGTTTGAATTGAGTGTCATTTTCTTTTAGTTACATTTTTGAAAAACATGGAATTTGCTAATAAAAGAAAAGGCTACTTGCGTATTGGCATCACTGCAGCAAAATTTGCACCACAATATCAAAACAGATTCTTATATGTTTTATATAAGAGAAAAAGTCAGATTTTGGAGAAAAAAGTGCCACTTTGGCAGTACCCTTTTTCTCCTTCCATATAAGGAAATGTTACTTATGTTTTATCGCACCAAAGCCAACGTTTAAAATTTTACATGTGTTGTACATGCTAAATTGTGGCAACCATGCGCTTTGTTTCATGTAATGTCGCCAGTAGGATTTGGTGTGGTGTGGTAGTTAGGAGAGGGGGGTGCCAGCTCAGGTGTCATCTACGTCACTTGACCATGGTTCAAAATTACGTGGTCCGTCGCCAAAAAGCCCTCATGTAGCTGAACAGTGCGAAGTTAATATTCAATCAATCAAGTCGCCAATAGGATGGGATAATATGAAAGACCCGATATGTCATAGGAAGATTTGGTACTTATGTATTATTGCCAACTCTATTAATAACTTGCAAGTTGGGAACTGCTATTTCCCATGTGTAGTCTGCGCTGAATTGGCAACCATGTGCTTCATTTCATATAATGCCGCGAATAGGCTGCGATAATACATAAGTACTTATTTTTTTGACCAAATGGTCATGCTATGCAGTTGGAAGTAGGCAAGAAATACTGCTGAAATGTACCAATATTCAGGTGATAACTTAGTTTTATGCTATACTTATTAATGAGCTGTGTTTTGTGATATCAAAATCAGATGGATTGTAGCCTAAGTACAACTGTAGATTGTATACAAACTCTTTCACAAGTATACATAAACCACCAAGCATTCATTAAATTTGTTTAAAGTAGCATGTATTTAAAAATTTTGCTTAATATGTCAGTAACATAATTTTTCAAATGTGTACATCGAGATATTTTTAAGTAAACTAAAAGTTTTACAAAGAATAGTGTTTTTTAATAGATAAATTTTTCAATGAATTTCAAAATTCTATTTTATGTTTCATTATATCTTAAGAAAACATACAAAAACATTTAAATTAATTGCAAATAATTTATATTATAAACTTATAAAATAATGCTAAAGGAGTAAAAGCAATTACATTTTTCGGCCTTCCACCTAAGAATATTTTATATTTTTTCAATAACTAAATTAAATTAGTTTAATATACATTTTAGTTTTAGCTTATATTTTATTTGATTATTCCAAACCATTCCTTGGTTAGATTTAATTTTGTGGTTACTTTTTCATTTGTGATTTAGGTTTAGGGCTGTGTCACGTTTATTATTCTTTTTTTCATTTTGACTGTAATATCTATACATTAGATTTAATTTTGTCTCTTTTTTTCAGCTGAAGAATTTCTGATAACTTAAATTTCACATTCTTAATTTTAAAAATGAGACCTAATTCAATCTTAAAAACAGAAACACTACAGAAGAATCAAATGTAAATGTATAAATATCAACATGACAAAAGAATAAACGTTACGCTGCCTTTAACAAATATAAAATTTACAAAATGAACACAATTGTGACTACACAAAAAATGAGAAATTTATAAGCTGAAAAAGAAATGATAAAATTAACTCTAAGCCATTAATGGTTCTGAATAAACGAATAAAATATATGCAAAACAATGTACATCAAACTAATTTAATTTAGTTACTGAAAAAATAAAAAGTAGGCTTAGCTTGAAGAGCGATGCATTTTTCTCCTGGAATACAGTTTTAAAATAAAATCTATAAGAAATATTACAAATACAAAAATCAAAAAAAATTTTAACTTTAAAAGAAAATGATAAAGCAGATTACTGCTGAAAAAAAAATGTAAAATTTTCAGTTGGTATCTCAAACTTCTCAGTGCAAATTTCTAAAGCAAATATACTGTGTTGCCAAAGGAACAAACCTAAAATCCAGTTAAAGAAAAAAAAATGGAAAAATCGCTTAAAAATTTAATTTAAAAAATCTAAAGCCTAATTTCGAAAGAATTGCTTCGTAGTGCACATCATCAGGACCTAGAATAATTATGTGCCAAGTTTCATACTTCTGGGTTGCTTAGTTTGGGCTGTAGAGGTGAAACACACATGCTTAAAGTCTGTTTTATTAATATATAGATTAAAACATCTTGAATGAAAATATATCTAAGAGAATATTGTATTGTGTGTTAATTAAATTGTTATATAATAAAAAATATCTGAAGATAAAATTCTTTTAATTTAACTATACTTTTCTAAACAGATTTATTTCATTTGTAATTTGTTAACAGAATACTCCCAAGTTATTATGGGTTTTTTTGTCATGGTATGAATCTAAAATTATTTGCATTGTCTCCATAGGGGAGGTGCCAAGTTTGAAAACAAATTAAATGACTCTTCTTGAGGTGAAAGGGTTAATTTTACAATGCTTATGAGTAGACATTTTGTGTTGCTTCATTGTCTGTATATATACAGAAATTGTCTGCTGTGCCTGCTTTAGAGCAGTAGTTGCCATTTTTCAACACTTCATGAACCACTTAATGTATAACTTTATGATTAGCGTTTCACTAATAGGATTGAACAATTAGATGAACAAATAGTTAATTCTGATATTTCAATCTTTTTATATTTTTAAGAACTTTTTATGTAAGTTGTTTTTCATTTTTAAAAATTGAAGAGGAAAGATTGCTGAAAAATTACCATTTGGGGCTGTGTTTATCAAGTAGTAAAATTATTCTGGAATTGATTATTTGGAACTTAACTTCCTTCCTAAATACTTCCATGTTTCACTGAATATAGATTTTAGTTCAGATTCTAAAGAGAATGTCCAAACAACATTTAATTATGAACTAAGTTAATGGTATTTAAATGATTGTTCATAAATATTTCAAAAAGTCTCGATATTTTTCCAGTTATGAAAAGGAAAACTTATAAACAATCATTGATATTCTTATAGAATGTCTTTAAGTGAAATATTTAATGGATGAAGAGTTAGTGCATTGAAATATTCCTGTACTTTACTTTGGTGTCTTTAAACCCTAGATTTTGTCAAACGTTTGATTAATATAACTTTTTTTCATAAAATATTATTATCATTGGAGTGTCAATTTTTAGCAGAATACTAGATTGAGATTAAAAAAAGTCTTAAGTCTCTCTCTCCTAAAAAGTTTCTCTTATTTTCTTGGACATCTCTTTATTAGTTTCATTTACTGCTATTCTAGGCTTTAATATGACAAGGAATCATTGTGTATGATATATTCAATGCATTTTTCGCGCATCTTGAATTTCTAACTGTTCTTTTGCAATATGTTTTAGATGGGCATATGTAATTTATGATGGAAATGTACTATGGAAATAATTTAACATGAAACTGAGGGGACTGAAATATTTTTTCATTTTGAAAGAATTTTGTGTTAAAGAATATTACAAAAAAAAAACCCAATACAGAGATTCAACAAAATTAAGCTTATTAGAGTACATTTTATTTACATAGATACATATATATGCCTATGTTAAATAAAAGTCAATGAACCAAATACATTTACAAGAAATTAATGAAATTTAATTCAAAATTTTCAAGTTCTGCTTTGGTCAACAGCCTTAAGCAGCTCCATATTCATTTAAAGCAAAATAAAAGTTTGCTTTCCCCCTGAACTTTTTGCCATTGTGCTTGTAAAAAAAATTCTTCTAAAATGGAAAAATATACGAACCAAACTCACTGATTTTTATTTACACTGCATTTACTCATCACCAAATTCCAAAGCCAGCTGTTGTGAGATGAGAAGTTTTTGTGTAGTGTTTGTAGGGGTGGAAAGTGAAAGTAGCTTAGAGAGATAAACAAAATTGGCTTGTCACAGGTTATTCAGAGGGTGTTTCAATCCATGTTAGCCTTCTTTCAACTAAACATGTGAAATCACCTCTTCTATTTCTCACCTTTTTTGAATTTCACCTGCTCAGATGGTGTTTTCCGTGTATTGTTCATTCTGAGAAGGAAAATATTTTCATGTTAAGAGAGAAAAAAAGTATGCATGAAAATTCTTAGTAGTTTGTTCGGGACTGTTGTGTATTATTTCGTGTTAACTGATATTTCATTTTAAATGTTTTTGTATTAAACAAATTGCATTGTGTATTTTAACATAATGGGTAACCTACATTGTTTTTTTAATCAAGGGGATGTATCAATTTTTTATATTAAAATGAGTAAGTATTTAAAAAAATATTTGCTATTTTTCTAATATCAATACACATGATTTTTATTGAAATGGTATATAATCTTTATGAAAATTTTGAGATGTCATTTTCAAATGAAGTGAAGTTTTCTAAAAAGTTGAATATAATGTTTTGAAGGACGTTTTCAACAATATACTCTGTCACAATAAAGTATATGCACCCAAAAGAAATCGAACTATCACGATGCTTGGCAGGAATGTAGCCTGGTAAAAGATATGTGCAAATGATCAAAAGTTCAACACCAAAGAGTCAAAGGCAAGCGCGCTACATGCATATGAGATTTGCAGTTGGGAGAGTTTAAAAGCATGATTGCTTGTGCTATAGGGTTATTTAAGTAAATCTATCAACTTGGATGGACAGTATTGTGACTAGAGATGCCTCAGAGACGTAACCGGTGACAGTACGAACAATTGTCAAACTCTTAGAGGGGGATTACAGTAGGCCTCAGAGAAGCAGGTTGTTTGAACAGGCATATTGGGGCAACCACCTTAGTCAAAACGATATATTAATTGCTTGGTATGGATAACTGTGGATCACGGAAGGAATAGTCTACTGTCACGAAGGGTCAGGGCAGGGCCGGCTCTTGCAGTTTTGCCGCCCTGGACAAAAATGGAAAATGCCACCTCTCAAAAGAAAAAAATTATAATTAAAAATAAATGGTTCACATAGATACACACATTTAAAACTTGAATAATTCTTACAAACAACATTCTTACAAACATCAAACATACAGAGTACAAAATAAGGAAGTAAGATACAATAAATGAAATACTAAATTCACATCCAATAGTATTTAAGAGAATATATCAATTTTTTTTTGCACAAAAAAAAAATATATTTTTCAAATTCAATCCAAATGCCTTCTTAGAATTTGCCACCCCAGGCATGGGTCCAGTTTGTTTAGCCCTAGAGTCGCCCTGGTCAGGGCATCCCAGGAACACAAATGCATGTGATGAGAGCACAGTTATAAGAGCGGTTGTCCTCATCAAAAATGTCACCGGTATTGGTTCGACGCTTTATACCACCTTCCAGACATCCAGTGATATCAAGGGAAAGCTTTCGAAGATGACTGGCCAATGCTGGTAAAAGCAGCCGACGACCATTAAGACCCCTACCACTGACCCCATCATAGGCAGTGTCAATTGGATTTTTGCCGACCTTGGACAAGCTGGAGTGGGACTCTTCAGCGATGAATCCCTATTCAGTCTCAATGCTTATGACCAGTGAATATGAGTGTGGAGGCGGCCAGGTCACTGGCCCAATCTGGCATTTGTTGTGGAGAGGCATATAATGATTACAAATGGTGTGACTGTGTAGGGAGCAATTTGTTAGAACACACGATCATCTCTAGTTGTCCTTCAATGCGCTTTGACAGCACATAGTTACGTGGACGGGATTTTAACACCAATTGTACTGCCTATGTTATCAAGTCACCCAGGTGCCATTTATCAGCAAGACAATGCTCGTCCACATACTGCATGACTCTCTCAACAATTTCTTAAAGGATATGACATACTCCCTTTGCCAAGGTCACCAGAGCTGTCACCAATACACTTCTGTGATGAATTTTTAGGCAACTGCTGCCATTCCAAAGAATTGGTGAATTAACTGTCCAGTTGCAAGGATGATGGCATAATAGTCTGCAAAAAGTTTGGGTAACCTTATTGATTTGATGTTGTGACATATTTCAGCTTGTATAGCTAGCTAGCTGCCAGAGGTGGATTTACTTTTTACTGAATGGTAAAATTCTTATGCCATATCTTAATAAAACAACTTGTTCTTCTGAATTTGTAATAATTTACTTATCTCCTTATACACTACACCCATGTTTAGGGGATAAAATTTAGTAATTTTTGAAATAATTGAATAGTAATTTTTGAAAATGTCAAAAATTGGATTTTTGGTAGACCTCTGAAGAAAAATTTTCGAATTTCATGGTTTTTTTTATGTTTTTGTTATACAAAAATATTTTGAATTTTGGAATGATCGTAGCCCATTTAGGATGTATAAATGCGCTGAGTCTATCCTATAAATTAGAAGTCATTCATTCAAACCGTTCTTGAGATGTGATGGAGGAAAGTTTGAAAGACACACTTTTGAGAAAAACGTGTTTAAAGTTTCACGCCCTGTTAAAACTATGAAAATCTTAACTTGCCCTAATTCGGCGATGCCTAGTCCATAGATACTCCTTTGTCTTCCTCTGGGAATTCTTTGAAAGCAGATTATTTAGCTCTTGTATCAATTCTTTCTTGTTTAACGTCATCACTCGTGCACCGCTCAGAGTGCGAGATACACATTTCATCATGTTTCTGTACATAAATATGTGCTTTGCGACCAACAGGGCATCCCATAGCTGTCATTACTTTTAATACTCCTACAAAACCTTTGTGTGTTGCAATTTCAACAGTCTTGGGGCCAGAGTATAAATGCTTTGGAGCAAAAGTCCAAATCAATGAATTTATAAATTCTTTATTGTTTTGAGTCTGTGAGAAAGATAAATCACTTTTACAAGTCTTCCATTTTACAATTTCAGAAATAGCAGCAGATTCTGAAACGAACTTCTAAATGTAATACGGGAAACTTGGAGCAATGAGAAACTCCATGTGTTCATGCTGTTTTTTAGTTTTCTCACTGAAGCTGTTGTAAATTCAGTATCATTTTGGGTGATAAAATGGTTGCCATCACAAACTTTTCGCTTTTTCTTATGACCAGGATGAACATTTCCAATTGTGCTTCTTTTTTGACCACTCATTGTGAAAATAATTTGTAGCTGTTATGCTTATCGGAGCTAAGCCAAGACTAAAACAAGTTCAACAAAATATTCAATAACTGTTGATATTTTTTTTAAATATACCTGCATAAACTTGTGTTTTCTTGTATAAACATATATTTGTGTAGAACCGGGGTGGGCATTAAGTCAATCGCAATCGACTGGTGGACGGCCAAGACATTTTGAGGTGACCGCCTTCACTAAGGCCTAATAATCATTCCATCATACGAAGATCTAGAAATACCGTATTTATTCAAATCTAAGCCGTATTCCAAATTCTCAACAAGATTTTATGAAAATTGAAAAATAGTCTAAAACGGTTTATGGATATCCAATTTTATGAAATTAAAATAAATTTAAAAGGAAAACTAATAAGAAGTGAATAATCAGTCATTTTATCAGTATTATAAACTTTTAAGCACATGCATGAAACTGTAATTGCTCTAAATACCCCATCCAACAAATTTTTTCCCTTCGATTCTAAGCCGCGCCCAATTTTTAGTAGCATTAACATTGGGGGAAAAGTGGGGCTTATAGATTCAAGTAAATACGGTATTTTAAAAAATACGGAGGAAAAAATCGAATCATAAGAGGAAATTCCATTGAAAAGAAAATGCATTTCTTGCTAATTGGAGGTTATTTTACGAAGAAAATCGTAAAATGTTGGTTCCAGAAAACAGTTCGCTAAACAGAGAATTTCGTAAAATGGAGGTCCGACTGTATTGTATACTTTATTTGAGTTAACTACACCTACGCCACTTGGTGGACCGCAACACCTTGAAAAAATTAAAAGTAGCCTGCGCCCTTGAAAAGTCTGCCCACCCCTGGTATAGAAGAGTCTCAGGTATCAAGCTGACTGTACATAATAGGCCCAGTCCTTGACTGCGCCAACTCAGCACTCCGAATAGCTGCTTCTTCTAACTGCAGTATCTTTATAACGACTTTGAATTTTAAAAAATCACTTTACCACAGTATTCTAGACATATTATGGAAACAATTTATGAAGAAAAAAAATTTTTTGATTTTTTTTTTTAACCCATCACATGGATGAACCCTCTTAAGTTTTGTAATACTAGCTCGTTTCCTTCTGGGTGCATATATATATTTTGTGGCAGAATATATTAGCAATAGGCTCTATTCACAGACAAGCAAAGTACCAATTCAAAATTAGGCAGTATGTATACCAATATGCTGCATATATTAGTATGCAAAATCCCTATAAGTAGATTGTTGGTAACATGCTTTATCTTAATTTTATTGAATTATATTCATTTAATTTTTTGGCACTTTTAGTTTTATTCTTGAATGATGTATTTTTGGAGGAGCTTTTTTTTGTATAAATGAGTGTATTTTTTATTCATATTTTGCTGCTACCAATAATTTCAGATGTGTCAAACAAAATATAGTCTCTTAAAAATGCTTAAGACCAAGATAACACTGGAAATTTAAAATATGGAAAATTGATCAAAATATTATAATGCTTGTTTTGTTTTTTTTAATTATTATTTTTTTATATTTTTGAAATGAAACTTTTTTGGGCGCGAGAGTGAATGAGAAAATTGCCCAGTTTTGCGTAACAGTGAAAAAGCGAATGGAAGTAGTCTTCCCCCCGAATCATTGCCATAGTAAGGAGAGAGTGAGGGAGGAAAAGGGGGTAGCGGGGACACCGCGTGACTTGCATCATATCAGTGAAAAAGTTGGATAATTGCCTACGCCTCCAACTGGTCAACTTTCTCACCTTCCGATTAGGGGTCATTTTCTCCCTGACCCAGGAACATTATCAGCGGTCGTATCAGTTGCAGTGCAAGCATTACGGTGTAGACAAAATAGCTCTCGCAGCAAAAGCGTGCCTTTTTGAAATTTTCTTTAGATTGTTGGCTACATGGCGATGTGTTCGGTGGCTAATTTATTTCTTTAATTTTCATTTGCGTTGAATTATTATTAATTCTAGTCAGAATGCCTAAATCAAATACACAAAGAGGAAAAGAGTTTCGTGAAAGAAAAAAAAAAGAAGGAAAACTAGCATCAAGTCCTGTTGAAAAAGAGACAAAAAAGCAGAAAAATAGTGCACATTCATCCAGTGCTACTGCCATATCTCGATCAGAGTACATGGAAGAATATCGAGCACACAGAAAAAAACATTGCAAAATACTCTTAATGCCAAGTTTAATGACCAATGATGGGAATGCTTTTGAGATTTCTAATGACAGCACAGATTAATACAGACTTTGTGAATCACCCTGTGCCTCAACTACAGAACTCTCAACAAGTCTAGTGTGGGTTGAAACTGATTCATGTGAATCGATAATAAATTCTATCTTACCTTACAAAGACTATGATTCGCATAAAAATGCTCACAAAGATTTTCAAAAGCGATTCGTTGATAATATTTTCGATCATGGGTGTTCGATTTGTGACAGATTATGGTTTCGAGATGATTTTAGAACTCCTGTTGCTGAGCACAAAAATATTTTACAAAATATTTTACCGGGAATTAATTTAAAAGACATTAAAGCATGCTACAATTGCTGACAAAGTTTAAGTAGGAAAAGTATACCAAATTTATCAAAATATAATGGTTTTGTATACCCAGAAATTCCAGCACATCTTCCTACTTTGGATTTGGTATCAGAAAGACTAATTTCACCACGAATACTTTTCATGCAAATTCGGCGATTGAGACATGCACACATGGTCAGTTTGGAATATTAGGGCAGATAATCAATGTTCCTGTATCCGTTAATACAATGGTCAACCGATTGCCTCGAAATGTTGATGATGACTACTGTGTCAATGTTCACATCAAATGGAGGAAAATTCACAGAACTAGTTATCTGATGGGTTTGGTTGCTAAAAGAACCATCAAAGCATTGTTGCAATATTAAGTAGCTACTCCATTGTACAGAATGTATGATGTTACAACCGATGATAGTTTCTTCAATTTGAAGCAGAGTACGTCTCAAGTTCCTCTAGAAGAAATCAGCAAAAATATAATTATCGAAGAGAGTCTTACAGCCCAGCAACAAACGTTGTTATGGAATGAAGAGAAATATCTTTGTATCGCTCCTGGAAAAGCGAATGTACCAAGAAGCTTGCTATTTGATGAACATGCTGAGGAGCTCTCTTTCCCAGCAATCTACTTGGGTCATTTTAGAAACTTCAGGGAAGGAGTTAGAGTTACACCATTCATGATAGCCACAAGTGAATTAAGACATGTTGATCGTCGTGGAGTGACCCCACAGCATTTGCTTCATATGGCAATGAAAATCATGCGATTGAGAGAATAAGTTTGAATTTTATTTGTTTATTATAAGTTCCCCCAACAGTTTAATATAATTAGATGTATTCCTTCATTTATGGCCAATGTCGCCAAAGAAGTTTCACTTTTTTTTTTTTTTCAATGCGTGGTGTTCCACGCTCCATTTTTTTTATTTTTGTGACTAATGCTAAATTAAAAGAATTTAAGAAAAACTCCTTCACAATTTTTGCATCTCAGTAAACAGTTTCGTACCAGTACCAATAATATAACTAACTTCTTATAATGTCTTTTTTACTACTGTGACATTATCTTTGACGAAACACTTTGTTGCTGTTACAAAGAATATTCAATCTTGAAAGAGGAAAAATTTCATTAAATAATTCCTGTTTATTGGTATTTTTAAAAAAAAGCAATTTCGTGACAAATCAAACAAGTACTGATCCATGTTTGTTTTTTATTTCAAAACCATCAACCTCCAAATTATTCGAATATTTTTCGCTTGCAAGGTATGAAAGATTGCTCAATATTAGTTCCACACATAAAATTGTCACTGATCCACTGTTATCTGTTATCACTAACCATAACCGTTGCAAATAGAAAAAGAATATCAATTCACAGCCGTACGACATTGACAGCAAAAAAGCAAAATTGATACACTGCTGGACAATTGCTAAGGACGGATAACACTATCATCCATAGCAACCACAAAATGAAAGGAAGCAAAATGTGGAAAATTAGAATAAGTGCGGGATATTAGTAAGAAGAAGTATGAGTATGCAAATTTTTTTTCCACGTCTGTTCATCACGTGATAGCGTTCATAAGAGCTTTAAAGGTTTTGACACGTGTGGACAGTTGTTGTTTCAAGTCAAAGTTTTACAGGAAAGATTTAATAGACGAACTTAAAATTTTTGGCATGTCTTCCCGACATCACATAGATGATTTTATGCATGGCCGAATTATTGGAAAGATCGAAGAAGGGCGAAAAATAACAGACACGGCTGTGGAAATCATTTAAAACTACTGGAATGTGTAGTAGACAGCACGGGGGAGGTCGTGTTAGAAGTACGACGCCTGCAGAAGACAGATATATCGTCCTATCAGCAAAAAGGAACAGGAGCACCACAGCTCAGCAGGTGGCAAATCAGTTTCTTGCTGCCTCAGGAAAGCAGATCTCCCGAAAAACTGTTGCCAGATGTTTGAGGGGAAGAGGACTATACGCACGCAGACCTGTTGTGTGTGTGTCCCATTGACCAGACAGCACCGTACTGCCCGTTTGCAATGGTGTCGTGAGCATCACAATTGGACTGAACAGGACTGGGCTTGCGTACTATTCTCAGATGAGAGTAGGTTCAGTCTGTCATCGGATTGTAGACGCCAACTGATCTGGCGCGAGAGTGGTACTGCTTATCGCCCAGAAAATATCCAGGAAAAGGACCGATATTCGACATGCAGTTTCATGGTGTGGGCCGGCATCATGATCAATGGCCGCACGCGCCTACATGTGGTTGCGAATGGGACTATGACGGGCCAACGATGCATTGTTGAAGTTCTACTTCCTCATGTTCGTCTTTTCCGTGGTGCTGTCGGTGATAAATTTGTTTTTATGGACGACAACGCAACATGTCATGGAACACTCGCTGTTCAGGATTGTCTAGACAGCGAGGGTATTCAACGTCTCGTATGGCCAGCGCGTTCTCCAGATCTAAACCCTATTGAAAATGTTTGGGATGCTTTGGGGAGGTAAGTTGCTTGTCGAAACTGTCCTCCGACAAACAAGAACACCCTCATCCGTGCACTCACAGAGGAATGGGATAAATTGCCTCAACACTGCTGGATAATGTTGTGCAAAGTATGGTACGACGTGTGGAATGTTGCATCACACTCCACGGTGAACATATCCCGTACTGATACCTTTCTTTAAGGTGCCTGCTGACTTTTAGATGCATTGTTCCATTTCTCCGTACGCAGATCAAATGAACATTTTTTTTCTCTTTCAGATGTTTCACAGCTTTTGTACTTTCCAGAACAATAAATATTCTTTATTCTAATGTCTGAACAGTGCGGCAACTATATTTTATCCTACTAGGCCTCATGTCTCGCTTAATGTTATACTACATAGCAATTTGTGATCCGTCCTTAGCAATTGTCCAGCAGTGTATATTTTATTTCTTGTCAAAGAATTTCCGACCAATTTTTTAATACATTATCTTAAATAAAATTATTTCTCAGAGCAATGGGTCATGACTGGTCCACTTAAAAAGGCTCAGTGGGCCTTAGGTTGAGTATTGCTCACCTAATTAATATTTGGATGGAAATATGTTGAACTATCAGAATTCCTTATATGTAGTTCTGTTGGCAAAATTATATAATCCTTATATTTTGTGAAATCTAAAACTCCAGATAAAATTGTAAAAAAAAAGGGGGGTTGGGTAATTAAGGATGTTGATATTAAAGGTTTAAAAACTGACAATATAAACAGATAAAAACAAAAACTATGCTGCAGTATCTATAAATATAGCAGGCTGAGGACTGTGGGGTTAAAGCTAATTTTATGACTCTTGAACCTTCTCTTTGTGTTTGTTACGGAGCGAAATATGAAGGAATATAATGGATATATTTTCTGAGTCTATTATAATTAAAAAGGTTGTGTACCAAATAAATCATTTGAAAATGTTTAGGTCATGCTTGAATCAAAGAACAGCAAATCAGGTATTGCCTAATTCAGTGATCTAAAAGAAAGTCCAAAGCTTGAAAAAGAAAAGCCTATTAAGGCCATATCACACGTACACATATTTGGATCAATTTTCCTTGAAAGCAACCATTTCCGAACAATTTGTACCTAGTTGCCATAGTAACGGCTCCAAACAACTTTTTCCCAGTGAGCTGAAAAAAATTGTTCGAAATAAAAGTTGCTTGAAATTCCAGCCAATGGGGTTCTTCAACGCCCAACGTCATAAACAAGATGGTGGCTTCGGCTTCGTCAAATGTATCACAAATGGCATATAATATTTTAAAGGTGTTCATTTTCTGAAGCAGAAAAATTGGTGAAAAATTTTTCAATGTGAAGATAGAGTATGGCTGATGTCAGAGCATGTCATTTAGTTTACGGCAACCTTGCACCCTCAGCTGCTTGAAAAATTTGGCAAAAGGGTTGCTCCAAATATGCATGTGTGATAGGGCCTTTAGTAGTAGAATTGTTAATTGTAAAGAATTACTAAAATAGGGATAAACTAATATAGAGAAAAACTAAAATTATATCAATGATCTTTGAATGTTTTTATAATTTTGTTCGACAATAAACTACTTACAAATGTTTTATTGTTATCTAAACTGTTAAGGAAAGTTTGAAGATGAGAATAATTTCAGGTAACTTTGCGTATTTACAGGGTGTCCAAAAAAGATTCTACCTTTTTAAAAAATTTTCTCTAGTTTCTCTCTCTGATGTACTACTATTCGAATGTTTTGTTATACCAGAAGTTAGGTAATATATCAAAGTTTTTTTTTGTACCAAAGATGAACCTTACAAAGATTCAATATGGGCGCCCTTCGTGCATGGCAGATGTCTTGGCGATATTCCATTTCCGTCCATGCTTGCACCAACATGTCTCTTGTAATAGCAGAAAAATAATGAACCCTTTTTCTTTATTTTTTTTCTAGGTACCCAGTATGTAGAGAGGGGTGAAAATTGTCCTGAAAGCTACTAGATACTTGCAAGTTTTGAAATATCTGCCTTTCTTGTGTGCACAAAATTATCTACATGGTGCCTGCCAAACCACAGAAGGCATTTTGTGCTGTGGAATACGAAAAAACAATGTCTGTTATCACAGTTCAACGCAATTTTAGGCCACAATTTGGGGTCGATCCACCAGACAAGAACTCAATTAAATGTTGGAATACACAACTAATGGAGACAGTTTACCTTTTTTTTTTTACAAAGGCAAAAGCACCAGGTGACCAAGTTCAAAGAAAAGAGTTGATAGAGTTTGGCAATCTTTCCTTGGAGTATCTAGTATTTTTCAGGCCAATTTTCACCACTCTCTACACGCTAGGTACCGAGAAAAAAAAAAGAAAAAGGGTACATTCTTTTTCTGCCGTTACAAGAGACATGTTGGTGCGAGTATGGACAAAAATGGATTATCGTCTAGATATCTGCCATATCACGAAGGGCGCCCCTATTGAGTCTTTGCAAGGTACAACTTTGGTACAAAAAAAACCCCTTTGATATATTACTTAACTCCTGGTATAATAAAACATTCCAATGGTACCTCAGAATAATTAGTGAAAAATTCTAAAAAAGATACAATCTTTTTCGGACACCCTGTATATTTTTGTTCAAAACAATTGATCATGGAATTATTATACTTGATTTTATCTGATTTTTGTGAGACTAAGAATTAATTTTATTTGATTAATGATGAATTTATATATTGATACATTTTGGTACTTTAACCTTTATAAATCGGCTGGTATATACGTTGTACCAGAATTTTTTTTGTCGCTTAATTCGGCTTGGTACGACTTGTGTACCAAGGTTTCTAGAGACATTTCTTTCCCCTTTTTTCTAACACACCCTTTTATGATGTTATTTGACTTCGCTTCTATTGTCCATAATTGGGTGGGGTTATTTTTCGCCAACATTTTGAGCATTCCTTATCATTGGCGACGTTTAGGAACAAATTTCGACTTCGTTAAAAAAAAAAACTTCACACATTTTTGACTTTATGTTTTCTGAGCAACAGATTTTTCTTTTTCTCTTGCTGTTTCTTCTATATTTTAGAATGCCTCGAAAATTTCTCACACAAATCGTTATTGAAAATTTGATGAAAGATTTAGAGGAAAAAAATTTTGACGATAGTGATTCGGAGAATGAAGATGAATTCGAAAATAAAGAGGTTGATTTTGACCAGAAAGTTGAAAGCTTATTCACATGGAAAGAGGTAGAAGGTCCCTGAAGTGATACATGTATTGCCATTTTCTAGTAAAGTTGGATTGAAAGTTGATGCAAGCAATTTCAAAAGTGAAAATGATTTTTTAAAACTGTTGTTCACAGATGAAATTTTAGAAGTTCTGGTTGTAGAAACTAATAGGTATGCAATTACTGTACTTAATCTTCATGAAAAAACATCTGATAAATTAAAGCACGCATCTTCATGGAAACCAACCGATAAAAATGAAATTTTAAAATTTCTTGGATTAATTTTATTGATTGGACACATCAAAAAAGATTTTATACAGGATCATTGGACAACTAATTATATGATAGAAACTCCATTTTTCAGAGAAGTAATGCCATGAGAGTCAGAGAAGGCCCATAATTTCAGAGAAGTAAATTTTTACACTTTTCTGATAATAGTTTAAAAGAAAGTAGAGATTCTCCAACTTACGACAGATTGTGGAAAAAACGAAAAAATTTTGATTCTTGTAACAGAATATTTAAAGAAGTGTGTATGATCCCACAGAAAATTTATCTTTCGACAAAGTTATAATTAAATTTAAAGGAAGAGTGTTCTTCAAACAATACATTCCAAAAAAACGCAAACAGTGGGTTTGAAAATGTATAAAATCGCAGATGCCACTGGCTATACTTATGATATGAGAGTATATCTAGGTAAAGATAAAAAAGAAAACCTTTCAACATCTGCTTCCTATAATGTTGTATATACAATTTCAGATTGTATAAAAGGTAAAGGACATATAAAGTCTTTATGGATAATTTATTTTCCTCGCCGGAACTTTTTCGAGACCTTTTAAAAGAAAAAAGTATTAACTCCCGTGGAACTGTTCGATCTAACAGAAGACATTTTCCAAAGGATTTGGCTCCTTGTAAAATGAGACAAGGTGATCTTGCCATGAAATTTTGTGATGGAATGACAGCATTATGTTGGAAAGATAAGAGGCAGGTATATATGCTGACCAATATGCACAGCCCCCGAAAGGAATTTATCATTGAAGAACGAAAAAGATTTTTAAAAAAATTGACAGTGACGTTTCTGTATGCGAAAAAGACAAATTAACAACTTCCAAGCCAAAAATTGTGGCAGATTACAACAGGCATATGGGATATGTTGATTTAGGAGACCGCATGTCATCCACCTTTTTTTTTCTCTAGACGTACTAGAAAATGGACAAAAAAAAATGATTCTTTAGTCTCATCGATATTGCTGTTCTGAATGCTTTACTAATATTTAAATCATGCCAAACTTTGTCAAAAATTAGTTTAAAAGAATTTAGAATGAATTTAATTACATCTCTAATAGGAAAAATAGATCGTAAAAATGCAGAATCTTCAACAACAAAAAAGTAAATGATAATACATTTTCTCATTGGCCATTTGACGAAAAGAAAAGAAAAAGGTGCGCTTATTGTGCGAAAAAAAATATACAAAAAAGAACAACTTAAAGAACATTAGCACTTAATTGCCAATTCACCATGTATGATGCGAACAAAATTGGGGTTGATATGGTTGCAACAGTACCCAAAAACCTTTGTTTGCAACTTTTTTTGGGTGATTTTATTAAAATGATAATTTATTGTTAATAATTGGTTTTTGAAAGCTTTTTATCATTTAAGTTTGTTATAGCTAGCTAGCTGTACCCAATCATATTTTCCTGTGGCTCAGTCTGGTTAAAAAGAAAGAAAAGAGAAAGCACACATTTCTAATATCTTGAACTGCTTGCACTTGAGGTATGATTTTTTTTATAAAAATATGTGGAAATATACATTAATAAAACTTTTCTAAACAGATTTATTTCATTTGTAATTTGTTAACAGAATACTCCCAAGTTATTATGGTTTTTTTGTCATGGTATGAATCTAAAATTATTTGCATTGTCTCTATAGAAGAGGTGCCAAGTTTGAAAATAAATTTAAAATTACTCTTCTTTTGAGGTCAAAGGGTTAATTTCACTATGCTTATGGATAGACATTTTGTGTTGCTTCATTGTCTGCTGTGCCTACTTTAGAGCAGTAGTTGCTAACTTTCAACTCTTAATGAACCACTTAATGTATAACTTTATAATTTGTGGGCCACTAATAGGATTGACCTCTATCACTATAGCTATATTTACATCTTTATTTAATCTTCTATACTCCTGAAAATAAGCTTCATGAAAAGCAATAACAATCAACAGACAGAAGTGTTTTGCCTCCAATTTTCCAAAAATTGGTTGAGGTAACAAATAATCGCTAACCTCAGGAATTCTGTTCGTTTATTTTTTCGTTTAGTTATTTCGGCAACTAAAAGCTTTTAGTAAAGTATAATCCATGTTCCATAATATGTTATTTTGTTGTTCATCTTTTTTTAAACTGAATCTTCATAAAAGTATAAATATTGTCCTAATTTTTCTGCATACTGTCCAAAATTTCTCACGGATTACCAATTGGTGACTGCTGCTCTGTAACACATCAGTAATTATGTATTAGCATCACTGTAACAAAATTGATGCCATGTGTACCATGCCTTAATATCTAAACAACAAAGATTCTAACATTTTTTTTATGAAAAAAGAATAGAGATTTGGATAGAAAATGGTGTGATTTGCATGGTGGTAATTTGGCTACAGTGATGCTAATATTTAAGTACCCAGATAACAAATAATTGTCCATGTGAAAAGCATTCTGTGTCTAGATATAAGCCATTCTGTTTTAAACATAGGCGCTTAAATTTTTTGATAACAATTGCTAATGCTAATCCAATTGTGAGTTGCAAAAATCCTCCATCAATATCAACACTTTATCATAGATTTCTGCTGCAAAATGCATGTTTGTATTTGAATTTTCCTGGCATATTCGATTGAAAATATCTTCAGCCTCTCATTGTGTTGGATTTGAGCTGTGTCAATTGATGCATGTTTGAAGTTAAATATATCATTAGCATTTTTTATTTTTCCCTTTCTTTTTGTTCCTGATTTTTCTTTCTTTTTAATGTTTTGAAATTTTATGTTTTTGTTTTAATTTTCTTTTCTTTTTAAGTGCAGTCAATTGGCTTCACTACATAAAAATAATGCCTTGCAGGAAATCAAATTTAGGTCGTCATACTTGCAAGGCAAAAATACAACAACGAGTGTAATTACACATCAAACTGAGAAAGAATAGATATCAGCAAACAAGAAAAACAGACAAAGAATAGCACAAACACATGCTGAGCGTGCAGAAGAGCAATATGCAGCCAGACTTGAGGATGCACATTTGCGAGCACATCATTCATGTCTTACAACTCAGATCTGCTCTGTTCTCAACAAAAGGAACACAATAAGTTGCAAATAGCTGAAAGATGTCAACCAAAAATAGCACATCTCCTTCAAACATGACTTTGTGGTGAGCAATCACACAATAAAAGTCACCTTGCTTTCCGGTACAACCCAGGGGAAGATTCTAGGTTTAGGCAACATGTTCTCATCAAACACAATAGTTGAAGTGTATCTTTATTGCAATGCTCTGAAATTTAAGGGAGAAACTAAAGGAATGTTTCGTACCACTGGAAAAATTAAACTGCCTCAACTCAGGGAACCACAGAGCCATTAAAAATTGTGCTTGCCAGATTACTGTGGAATCAAAACATTTCCTATATAACATCAGGAAATACAATTCATATTTCCAAATGACATTGTTTGGATAAATGTGAATTGGTGAACACACCTTTGATTTAATAGAAATATCCATAAGCATTGTAAAACCAACCCATTGCTCTCAAGGAGTCCAGAGTAGAGCCATTTAAAATTTATCTTCGAACTTGAAGTCTCCACTCTAAAGACAATATAAATAAATTTAGGTTCATAATATAAGGACAAAAATAAGCCGTAATAACTTCAATCATTTGGTTAACAAATTATAAATGATATCGGTTAAGGAAAGTTTTGCATATATATATTTATACATTTTTTTTTTTTATAAAAGATCATACCTGCAATGCAAATGTTTTAACATAATGAAAACATGTGCTTTCTCTTTAACAAGACAGCAACACTTGGCAGGGTTCAGCTAGTTATCAGTAAATCCTTATTAAAAGAAGATTATCAATATATATCTTGAATATATTTTGACTACTGAAAATAATAAAATACTTAAAAAGTACATGGAGCTTATTACTTGCATATTTTATATACAGAAAATAATAAAATATTTAAAACAACTTTTGATTAATGTATCACATATTAGAACAATACATATAATAATAAAACATATTTCGTAGAAGTATTAATTTGGCACTTTTTTGAGATTATTTTAGTATATCATATTGAGAGAAAAGTTTATATTTTTACTCTAAAATTTCATCATTGTAAAATCGTTTGAAGTAGAAGTAAAATTTACTTACATATTATAAAACACAAATTAGTTTTATGTTTAGAATTACCTTAAATAAAGTAATACAGTAAAATCTTCTATTGCTCTTGCATTAAAAAAAAAGTATGTCCTGGTAAAAAAAATTAATATATCATTTTCAGTTATTTTAAAATATAACCATTCTGTATAAAAATCATTTTTAAGTGTTAATCAAATTGCATGTGTTATACTGTAGAGATTTCAGCAAGTAAAAACAAGTTCAATTGTAAAAATTTCTTTATTTTAAATTTGTTCACCCACATCTTGGCCAAAGGGCATCCATATTGTAAGATATAGATAAAGATGCTGTTTATTTTCTTAAATGTATTGATAAAATAACATGTGATTGAAGATAAGGATAAATGTAGTATAGGGAATAATTTTACAAATGTAATTACTATTTATTTTCCTATTATAATTGACAAAAATCTAAATTTTTTACTTTTAGAAAGAGGGAAAAAAGTCACTGCTTAATACTTCTGTTGTAAATTTTAGTCCTTAACCCTTTCTGGATGGGGCGATTTTCTGCAAGCCGTTCACTAGGGACGGGGTGAATGCATAAGGACTACTCCCTTCAGGATGGGGCGTTTTTGTCGGTAAGACTAACTTAAGAGAAAAATGCATAAATAATAAAATTTCAGTCCTATGTCGTAAGTTTTGGTACCCCTTTAGATTATTACACAAGTTTTGTTAGTTACATTAAAAGTAGAATGTAATAACGTTTTTACTTTAACTTACATGAAATTATATAAAAAAATATGACTTACCTTTGGGAAATAAATTTTATTAGTACTTTTCATTTTTTTCCAAAATTTTCATTGACAAACCACATTAATACACTTTCAAATTAATAAAAAAAATTACGACAAAGATTATTTACAAAAAGAAATAGCAAAATTAAAATGAAGATTGAGTGTGGAAAATCTCGAAGCATGGAGAAACGCAAAGTCCTACAATGATTTGCAAGCATAAAATGTTACGTTTTTTTTATTTACACACGGTTTGTGACTTAACTCTTTGGCTTTTTTCACCCTTTTTGTTCATATTAAGGTTAGGAAAATGCCTTCAAAACAATCAAATAATAAACTGGAGTCAAGGTTTTTGAAGTAAGAAAAGTACACGAAATATATCCGAAAACAACAAAATCTTAAGCAGAACTGACATTAAAACTCCACACACTGTAGTAAAAAAAAATAAGAAAACAGTATTCGATGAGTTATAAGAAACACGAATGTTTCATCTCAAGAGGAAAGTTTATGAGCTGAGCTCTGTTTGTTGACCTTTCAATTACCCCCTCCCTCCTACTCAGCTGATGTGCAAAATATCAAATCCAGGCAGAATATAAACTAACTGAAGGTCAGGTTACTCTGGCTATGTTCGATTTCAATATAATGGACATAGGGTGCCATGTAGGGGTTATTAAAAAAACGTTGCAGCTGAAAATGCACATTTGCACCACCCATCACAAATGGGTTAAACAGTAATGATCCAAACCTTATGCACACTTGGCTGATTAGAAGAAATACTACCACTGAGCTGAGAGCATTCTCTGTAAGTTTACATGGAGTTCTGTTTTGCTTTCATATTATGAAATGTTTTTTTATGTTTAATGAACAATTTTTATTTAATAATTCAAAGATGAAAAATTTAAGTAATTCATGCACATCTTTTGAAAGATCAGAATTTTTCAATGATTGTTCATGATCTATTTCCAATTTAAGTACTAATTTAATTTTAATCAATTATTTTGTAATTTATATGTCAGCTTGATGTGTAGAATGATTAGATTTTAAATGAAAGTGTCTCCTTAATTATCCTCACTCTTGCAGAAATTTTATTTTTTTCATGAAAACAATTTATTATTTGATTGACCTAAATTAAATCCTTGTAACTGTCTCTTCTGTAGGAACTTGTGGGCCATGTTTTGTATTTGAATGTAGAATAAGTTATAAATTTTTGCTAAAATTATAGAAAGCTGCTGATATAATTTGAAAAAGTACATGATGTGTATTTCAGTTTTTCTCCCAAATAAATCTAACATATGTTTATTTTAATCGAATTAATGTATGAAATAGAAGTTTAGATTATTTTTAGTGAAACAGTGTTTAAATTGGATATGCTACAAAATTTTTTATGAATCTTTAAAAGTTACAGTTTTACTAATAAAAAAATCATGATTGTGTTTGTGTAGATCATGGCAGCTGAGAAGAGTCTAATTATGAATGTATCAAAAGATGAAATGGATACTATTGATAAAATTTTACAATCTAGACAACCAGGATCTCCTTTAAATAAGAAACTTTTGAAAATGCCATCTTCATCACGAACTTTCAATTCAGGTAAAAAAAAAAAAAAAAAAAAAAAAATAGATCTCAACCTTTTTTTATGTTAACCAGATTTTTTATTAATATGTTAATAATTGTGAAATATTTTTTTCTGGTTAAATGCAGGTAGTTTTTTAATGTCGTAAAACTGAAAAAGTTTTTTTGAACTAATTCTGTTTTTATTTCTTATAAAGGAGTTGATGTCTGATACATAATCTATGATCATCTTCCAAAATATATATTTGATTTATACTCATCTCAAGAATATTTATCCACATTTGAATTTGTAGAATTTGAATTTATATGCATTACACATAAAAAAAATGTGTGCAAAATTATTTCTCTCTTCTTTTTTCAGTACCAATGAAGATAAATATGCATTAGAAATTTATAAAAAGGAAGCTTGTTTAAACTTTTTGCACATCTTAACATCAAGTTCTTTATACTTTAAATAATAATAGATTCCTTCTGGGGCTTCTTTTTTTATAGCTCTGTGTTCATTATAATAAATAATTTACTCTAAATACATTTGAAAGTTAGTGGAGAAAAATTATATACCATATTTATTCTAATGTAAGCTACCATCAATTTTAAGTCACACCCCAAATTCTCAACACTTTTTTGTGAAAAAAAATAGTGTAAAGTAGTGTATTGATATTAAATATTCACAAAATTAAAAAAAGTTAAAATGAAAACTAGTAAGAAGTGAATAGTTAATTTAATTTACTAGTATTAAAACCTTTTAAATACATACATGAACTTGTAATTGCTCTGTTAGTATCATGTTCCCCATCCAAAGTATTTTTTCTGACTTTTCTAAGCCGCAACTGATTATATATGTATCATTAGAATTAACATTGGAAAAAAATGTGGCTTAGATTTGAATAAATACAGTATGTTTTTTAAGTATTAGCTAATGTTATGAAAATTCAGAGTTGTATTAGTTCTGAGAAAGCAAAAACTCATTCCACAATACAGAAATCTGAATACATTGAAAATCGATCAAAGAACAAGATTTGCTATTTGACTAATATTTGAAAATTGGCAATTTACTGATAGAGCTACTTATAAATTATTTTTAACACAGTTATATATAAAGAGGAGTGTGACTTGTGCAACTTTAAATTATTTCTTTCACCTGTTTATTACTCTTTTTTTTCATTTTTCATTTCTCTTTTAATAGACAAATTTTATTATTTTGTCTAGCTCTAATTTACCCTGACTTTGTCATTGGATTTTAAAACTATATTTAATTTCAAAGTAATTTTTGTTTTCTGAAGAAATTTCTGAGAGTTTTTGGTACCTATTTGTATAATGTTAAGTTTTGAAGAAAATAATTGAGAATTAGCTCTTAACCCTTTTCAGGACGAAGGAGGCAAACGCGTGCATACTGCGAGAGGGTCGGAGGTTTCCGGCATGAGTGTCACTCACAGGCCAGAGGGTTTTTGTGTAGTGAAGTTTAAATTCATAAATATACCGAGATATAAACGCGTTGTTCAATATTTTTTTGTATAGTATATGAACGGCATATGCTTTATATATTTCGTATTAATATACTTTATTTACTTCAGACACTTTCTGTTTAAGTACAAGTTTTGAAACATTTTATTGTCAGCATTTGTAAAAGTCGACCTTGTAAAAAAGTAAGGGGGGAAGACAAATTTTGTTTACCAGATCTAATTATCGATTAAAAACTAGACTGCAAACCCAAATCAAATGTTTTTGCAAAAATAAATTTCTCATCTTCACTATAAACAAAGACCACATGCTCATTTCAAGAGCAGTGGTAAAGCACTCAATTCGAAAACATTCCCTTCCCCTTATGTTTATAAAACAAAAACCACGTGTATGTGAGTAATATTTCTCTCATTTCGACTAGAAGGTCAGATCTCCATGTATCACATATCTTATGGACATAAAATGCCATCTATTGGCAAAAAACTGAACTCCCAAAACATTCCAAATGCCTGGCGCAAATGTGAGTCATTCGGCCTACGGAGAAGAATCACACTGTCCCATTTTTGAGTCATTCAGACTCTGGCGGTGTTTTGCGCTGGCTTACATTTGGGATGTTCGTCCGGAAGTGGTTAAGGAACCAGTGCAGAGGAAAGAAATTAGTGTAAAAAAGTAATAATTCCTTCTGCTAAATTTCTTTTGAAGTGATTATGGGTATTTTTAAAATTTGAATGATTTTATCAAGTTTTAATGTAAAAAACAACAACACTAGTTGTTCATAGTTGAAATCTCTAAAAAGAGATCAATTATGAAATCTGATAATGATTCTTTTGTTAATGAAACTAAAAATGAATTAAATGTAATAGATTAATGACAGTTATATATCTATCTCAATTAGGTTCATTTAAACAGAGCTTACTGAAAATAAATTTAAAGGTAAAAAAATTCTCCATGAAAAAGTCTTAAGATCAATAACTTTTTAAAATTATGCATAGTAAAACATAAACGCACTTTTATGGAAAGAACAGAATTCTGCCAAATTTTATGTTGACATGGATTTTTTTTTATACCATCAACATTCTTGAAATTTTTGAAGATGCAAATCTGTGTACAACTATTTGTAATAAAATCTTGAATTATATCTAATTGAGTTTAATTTATTGTGTATATTTATATTACAATTACATGTTCAGTTATTGCTGTAAATATTTCATTGGAGGAGGAAGAGATAAAACTGCATTAAGTTATTTTAATAAGAAAAAAAATCTTTTAACTTGGGACTGATTTACATTAAAAGGAATTTTTTGAATATATATATGAATTTTAAGAAAATAATATATACTTGTTGATTTCATTGATGGGAATTTCAAAAAGCTCAATTCTGTAATTCGTGTATGTTTATTTGAATTGAGGTAATGCACAATGGGAATTGATGTTGACATTTTTCTCACATTAGAAACAAAACTTCAAATAAATGTGATAGAGAGAGAGAGAGAGAGAAAAAGTGTATTAAATCTAAAGTGTTATAAGTAGCTAGTCAATAAGAAAGTGCCTCTTTTTTATTTGCTTACAACTTTTTAAAATTTAATTATTTCTTATTTTTATATATAAGAGAAATATTACTAAATATCTTTATAGTGTGCAGACTTAAATTTTTGTACAAATATCTATATCAATGAGATATAAAAGAGTTAATTTGGCAAAGGGAAATTATAAGAAAGTATTTATCTATAGTTCTATGATTTTCTCCACTTTCAATTCAATATGGCAGAAAGTTTATACTATTAAAGTTGCTATATTTAAGTCTACTGCTTGATATTTGCTCTCTTTAGCTAAGTTTTCTTATCTGCTTCTAGTAACCATCTTTAAGGATTGAAATTTGTTACTGTTGGCACTGGTTCTTCAATTTGGTTTCTTTGACTGACACTCTGTGACTTGTAAGTGCTTGCATGGAAGAGTTTTTTGATAGCACATCATAGAACAAATTTATAACTGCAATCTATAAACTGCACCGAAAGACATCTTATAAAAATTGAAAATCTTACACTTGCTAATAGAACAATTGCTCATTGTTATTTTATTTTCATTAGCATGTGTTTGTGGACAAGGAAGGAAATAAAAATTTGATTTTTTACACAAAATTAAACAATATTTTTATACGGCTAGAATATTTAATTGAATTAGCAAAAATTTCTGTAATCTAGTGCAAACTGTGCACTTGTTTGCTATATAATGTTACATTTCTAATTCTGCAGTGTGAAGGATTTAATTATTCATTCATAATGAATTTGAATATTGTTCAATTTTTTAGTTAAAATTTGAATTGTATACTTTTAAATTTGAATGAAATTTCAGCAAGATCTTTTTTTTAGTTCCTCTTCAAATCACTGTTCCTCTGAATGTATCATTAGAAGCTGTTGGTGCATTACGTGACTTAAGAACAGTTAGTATTCATTTTTTACATACTAATTTTTGAATACCTTTGAAATTATTAATACATTCTGATATTTCTAGTTTAAAAAATAAATATAATTCATAATTTTAAGTAGGGGAATTTTTTAAATAATTGGGACATTGTAAAAAATTAATTTAAAGCCAACATATTTAGAAAAATACAATAAATTTAAATATTAATTAATTGTAACATTGGTTTTAAAAGTACAACACTAAACTGTTTGATGACTTTTAGTCTGTAAAATGCAAAGGAAACATTAAAAATAAAACTTTAGAATCTTACTTTCTCTTTAAAAGCTATGATACATTTTTTAAAAATTTGTTTTTATTTATTGAAATGTCATATTTATAACTCATAAAAATAATTTGGTATCTACATTCTTTGTAGTATATTAATTATCTTATTCTGTAGTGTCACACATTATATTCTTTCATTTTAACAACATGTGTTAGCAGTGGAAAATTTTTATTATTATTTTTTATAAATGGATACTTTTCTGTTATAGAAAATTGATTCATCAAGATTCAGTGAGGTTATAAATTTGCACATTAATGTAATATTGTGTGTGTGTGTGTGTGTGTGTGTGTGTGCGTGTGTGTGTGAAAAGCCTGTAATGTAACTGTTTGTGCTCATGTTATCTTAGTCTCTTTAAATGTGTTTGTATGAATTTTTTTTTCATGAATTTTTTTCTTCTCACTTTTTTTTTCTCAAAGCTAAATGAGCCATCAGCAAATGATAACCTTGGCTTCCTGGAAATCTGTCTTTAGATTGTCCAAGTAACACAATCTTTAATTTCCTATTTGCTGCTTTGATTCACTCTATTTATTTGATTTTTTTTCCTGAATGTTAATGTCTAAAAACACAAAAATTAAATGACTTCTTAGGTATTTAGAGAAATGTGATATATTTTCATCAAATTTCTTATGTATTTAAAAGTTATAGAGTATTTCCAATTTCCTTAAGGCGAATTTAATGTATATTTTAGATGGAAGAAAGAGTGAAAGGAAAGCCAAAACTTGTTAATTCCATTCATTGTTTATTGTAGAATGTGTAATACTACTTTTTTCTTTCTTTTTTTAAATAGCTTTGAAAAGAAAAATTTCTTGGTGTGTATATATCCAAGTATATTTTCTGGTTTGTTAAAGTTGCTGTGAGCTATGGTTATACAAAGGAGTTCGCTACATAAATAAGATGCATTTTTTTTTTAATTCTGGAGAAAAATAGAATGATTTACATTAATTTTTTTTTTATTGGAAATTCTTTTTTTAAAATTGAGTATATATATACAAATTGTTTTGGATTTTAGAAGTGTTTGTGTTTCTTGTGTTCAAGTTTGATAATTTTTGGCACTAGAATACTTTTCAGAGCACATACAATATCAAACATTGTCTTTTGTTAAATTTAAGGGCATATATCAGTAAAACTAAATAAGTTAACTACCCCTTTTGAGAACATGCAACTATATGTGTCATTGAAATCGAACTACGACGAGTATACTTGTCAATCACAGAGTAAGCATCACTGTTAAAATATCGGATAAAAAAGATGGGTTTATTTAATAATATTGCCAATTTTATTACTTGTACTTATTGCACAAGGCTATAAAGGAATTTAGCTTGGTTGTGGGATCTTCAGGCCAAGGGCCTTTCTGACCCTAAGTTTTTATAGATATCTGTGAATTTTAGTGACCGTCAAAATTCCTGGACTGAGACCACACTGATTTACTTCTTTCTTTACTGACAAAATATTTTCTACCTGTCTTGACACTAAAGGTGCTGTAGGGTTTATCACAGTCCTCTTATCAGAAAGTATTCTCATCTCTCCTACTCCAATAAAACGACTGTTCTTTAGGCTGCACAGTATTGGGCCATTATTCTTATGTCAGCACATGGTTGTAACAGCAAACAATTGGCATTTACACGATTCTGTAGCTCAGCTATCAATGGGCTCAGCGCATGGTCAGCATCCTGCATTTGTTCCATGACTGGCCTTACTTGAAGAAACCCTATTTTAAATCAAATTTTCAATTTTCATTTCCCCCCTTTTTCCTAACATCTAAAAAACAGCATCGCACATAAATTCATGTGAATTTATATGCTTTTTCATCTGGTGCATATTGGGTATGCATGAGTTACTCTTAAATTTTTTTGTATTTTTTGTTTATTTATTTTACTCTGACCTGGCCTCAAAATATTTTAAACATCTTAAAATTTAAGAATTTGTTTTGTTTTTTTCAAAAATTACAATTTAATTAGCCAATGGTCACTACTTTTTACCCATGATGAGTGCACTTGTCATGACACAAAATCCTGCAACTTCTCTTTGACGAGTGTACTCATCAGTCACATTTAACTGATTAATGTCATATTCAATTAAGCTTCCTGGTCCTTGTGTAGTGTGGTGTAAAAGATGGGAGAGTGAGATACCTACTTAGGTATCGTCTTTGTTATTTGAGCTTTGTTTAAAACTATGAGGTTCAATTCCAATATTTCTCATATTGGAATTGATTTTAGTGCTTATTCTAATGCACCTAGTGTGTACTTTCTTATTTTTTTATTTGTGTATTTTCTTAATACATTGCTTTCTAGTGCTGTTTGGAAGCAAAGGAAAAAAGACAGTGAAATATGTTTTAGATTAAATCATACCAGTTTCTGAAAAATTGTTTTTATTTTCAAACATTTATTCTTCTAAATTGCAATTCATTGGATGCAAATTAGTAGGATTTTATTAGGATCCATAAAATTTAATGTAATTTTACTGCATAAAATTTTTTCCAAGGTAAAATTCTTTAGTTAGATTGCAGATGATTAAAGATTTTTATCTTATAATTGGGGAAAAACTCATCTGCTACTATACTAATTATTGCTTGAACTTTAAATAACAATATGCAAGAACAGTTGATGAATATTTGAGGCTTGAGTACATATATATTCAAGGATTAATACATTTGTTTATACACATTTAATGATTTTTTGTTTTGTTTTTGAAACTGTTGAAATTCATAGTATTTTTTTTTTAAATAAATTCTAACAAGTTTATCTGAATTGTCTTAAAGGATCCTGGACCTAATCAGAGTGTTACAGAATGTGTAGAAAGTGATGATGAGAATAATGTGGAAGAAGTCTCTTATATTTCAAAAAATTTAGAAGATTTGATCTCAGTGGAACATAACTATGCAACCAATTATTTTGTGAAAATCAAAAGGTACATTATTTTTTGAAGTAATTAGAGATGTGAATGTGGTTTATTGTAGTATCTTGTAAGCTATTTTATGTATTAAGTAAGATGTTTTATTCTATTCTTATATTATACTTATTTTTATAGGCTCATGTTAGCTCAAAATATTTGTGTACCACATATCTGGATAATTGATTTAGATTAAAAAAATGGTTTCATTGATGAAAAAATAAATTGCTTTTCTTGATATTTAATGTTTTGAAATCTTAATTTATTATATTTTCTACAGTAGATCATTCTGTAAATGAAGCAAAGTCTCACAAGCGTGTAATGAGTAAAAACTCATTCTGAATATTTATTTTTACCAATGTAGTGATTATATATATAATCCAACATAATTGAATTAAATGAAAAAGTTTTTTATGTATTGAATTATGTTGCATTTATATTGCAGTGTTTTTAAGGAAACAAAAAGTTAAGTCATGCCTTTGAATATTATGGACTGTAGAATTATATTGACTCCTTACCTTATTTGGTGAACTTTTTCACCCTGAAAGAATGCTGAAAATGTGCATTAAAATTGTATGTTGTTAAAGTATATAGTTTTTTTAAAATATAATCTCCAAATTTTAAATTTTCATATTTTATTTTGATATGAAAAAAGGATGTTTATTTCTAAATAAATTTTTTGGTTTTTGCATTCGTTTAATTATAAATTATATATATATATAGGATCTGATGGTTGTCTGTCTTTTTTAAATATGCAAAAGCCTCTAACATACAGTGCATGACAAGATTGAGTTTTAAAAGTATTTTTATCTGTCCCCAAAATTGTGGTTCAAACTTGTTTTGGTTAAGAATTACAGATAGTTTCAGACTTCAATAAATTGTGTTATGGTTATGTATTTGATTTTTTTTGTTAAAATATCTTTTATTTAAATTTGTAGGTGTATAAGAACATTGGTGCTCAAATGTTGTTGAGTTTGATATTATATTGCATGTATGTAGAAAAGCATAGTGTCGTTAAAGAAAATTAAAATTTGATCTGCTTCTCATAATATATTAAAAACATTTTTTTTAATAGAAAATAAGTACTCTGCTGAATATTTTAAGAAGTTTTGATGTTATTAGGAGGGCAAATCAGAAAGCCTTTGTTCCAACCAAATTACAGCTGCAAATGCAGTTATTACTTTGATTCTCAGTGATGAATCTTTCTTTGACAGACCTGGCCATATCTAATGTTAGCCCTGTGGTATGATGCTGTTGTTGGTTGTTGAAGATGGCGATCTTGCTCCACAGCATATGAGCAATGGAGTGTGATTCTTTTTCTATGAAGCAAGGGACAAAAGTTAATGCATCCTGTAAATGGGGAAAAGGTTACTTTGAGAAGTGTAAGGTGGTGTTGTGAGCTAGCAAAAGGCAGTGAAGACTTCTCAGCCGATTAGTGTTTGAGGAGACTGTGTTGGTTTCTGATTGTTGACAATGTTGAAAGCATATTGGTGTGTGCAACTCAAGGACATATCCCACAAGCTTTTCATTTCGTATGGTAGTGCATGACAGGGTTCCATATGACATCACTAGTGTGTCTTTTGGATTACTGGCATGTTTTATGTCAATGGGTGTCTAGGATGTTTGATGACATGGCAAAAAGCAAGCAAATGATTGCTTCACTGGATCATTTGCAACTTCACTAGAAGAGTCTCAACCATCCACCTTACAGTTCAGACACATTGCTCCTATTTATTTTTTTTCTTCACTCCACTGAAGAAGTTCTAGGTAGCACAGTGATTCACATGCTAGGATGAAGCCAAAACTGCAGTCTGACAGGGGTTGCACAATCAGTTGAATGAATTCTACTGCAGGGTCATCTCAAATTTAGTGTCGCGGTAGGACAAATGTCCTGTATGTATCTTACTTGAGCTTATAAAAATAGAAGTAAAGGCTTTCTGATTTGTTCACATACATATGTATAATTTGAATACTTAGGCTTATATTGAAAATAATTTAGACATATTCGAAATATTCTTCCTTTTTGATGTTTAGAAGTGGTCTTGATGTAATACAATATTTATAAAATACACTTTATGAATTCTGGTTTCAAATGTTGATTTCTTACTTTTATCTTTTACCACATCATTACTAAACAGAAAACCCATTGTACCTGTGTTCTGTCATGTTTAACATAAATTTTTTTAAGTAAGAGAAAAAAAATGGCATAATTAAAAATTGCAATAAAATAATGGATATTATGGTTTTAAAAATAAGTGCAATAAGTCAGAATTTATTCTTCAAATCATTGAGTTCAAGAAGATTGTGTTTTCAGTTTATGTGTTTGGAAAATGGTTTAAAACATTTGTTTATGAATTAGCATAAAAATAAGCATGGTCAAATACCGTATTTACTTGAATCTAACCCGCACTATTTTTCTAATGATCACCTGATTTTCAGTTCTACTGAAAATCAGGTGCGGTTTAGAATCGAAGGCAAAACATTTGTTGGATGGGGGAAATTGAGTTTCCACCCCTTTCAAAAGGACAAAGACACCGTCCATTTGGAACACTTTCATCAATGACTTATTTTATTCCACAATTTTTCTCCTGTATTCAGTCTATCCTAAATGTTCTCTGCTCTTATTTAAGAAATTTTTTTTGTATATGCTTTCTTCTAATCACCTAAACATCAACGATACTGGTAATAGCATCAAGACAAGTTCACTATGATATAAGTATGGTAAGGGAGGCAATTTTTTATATGCAGAAAAAAGGGAAACAGAATATTTGAATATTTGACACGGATGAAACAAATATACATTGATGTTGTAAACAAAATAAAGTAATTTTGTGTTCTAAATGTTCAGAAGTCTTTTATAATTCTTTCACATTCTTTTATAATATATTCTTTCAATAAAAATGTTGCATAAATGCATTAGATGGCATGGAAGACAACAACCTGTGGGAAAATGGTGATGCTGGCACTAATTCCGAAGTCAGCTGTTTACATCGGGAGTGATGAATAATTTTCAAAACATGGTATTGACGTTTAGAAGAATGGTAGTTTCATGTATGTATCTGAAAGTTTTTAATAATGGAAAAATAAATTGTTAACTTATAACTTCTCTTTAAAGTTTTTTTTAAAATAATTCTTTAAGTTATCTGATATTGATAAACCTCTCACGAACAATTTTTTTTCCCTCTCAAAAACATGTAGAAAACTTGGGGTGTGGTTTTGAGTCAATGACAACATTTTTTCACAAATTTGTTGAGAATTGGGGGTGCTTCTTAGAATCAATGTCAGCTTGGATTCGAGTAAATATTGTATTTTGATTCATATAGCTGTGTTTTATAAGTTTAAAATTTATGAATAAATTGGGCATATCAAAATATCTTTGAATGAATTGGCGGGAGTATAATACATTGATCAATTAATTTTCATATTATATAGTTAGTGCTTTTATGTATTCCATGTTCATCCTTGGACTTTTTTCTCTTTGTGTATATTTAAAGAAACAAAAATTAAATTTTATACAACTTTTAGATTATACTTTGTTTTTTATATTTTAAAATGGATCTTTGGTTAAAATGGGTGATTATTTTGCAGCAATGTAAATGAAAATGCAATCAACATAGAAAAAGAAGGAAATAGTATTTCAGAGCCAGCTAGCAATGAACAGATTCTGAATGAAGAGATTGAAATTTTAAACATTTCAACAACTAAAAGGAGATCAAAGCGGCAAATTGATAAATTAGAACGTGAACACATAGAGAAAGAAAACACAACTGTTGAAAATTTACTTGATAATAACTGTTCACAAATGAAAATAGTTAAAATAAATGAAGTTTTTGATGAAAAAGAGACAGAGAGTAGGAAAAATGAAATTAATTCGAATTCAGATGTTCTTCCAATTAAATTTTCAAAGTATTCTATCTATAATAGCTATTCTGAATTTAAAAAGCGGCATTTAAGAAACATTGACAGCAGTGAAAATAAAGAAAGTAAAGAATATAAAGATCTTTCTTATCTAACTTCAAATGCCAATGAAGAGATTCAGGATGCTTTTAACAATATTAAAAATGAAAAGGATTCATTAACAGAACTGGAAGAGCTTCATGATATTAAACTCCCAGAACACGAACCAAAATCTAAATACTCTCGTAAGACTAAATTATGTAAATCAAATGATGTAGAACAAAATAAAAACATTAACTCTCCTACAGAGGAGGAACATGTAGTTATGTTAAAGCAGAAGAAAACTACTGAAAATTCTACAGAATGTAATATGAAGAAAACAAAAAAGTGTTCGAAAAAAAAATGCTTGGCAATGAATAAAGTATGTGATGAATCTGAATCTAAACTGAGGAGTACAAATACTAAAAAAAAGTTATTTACTTCTCATTCCTTTGAAAAAAATGCAACTCATTTAGAAAGCACTCAGTTTGCTGAAACATTACATATTACTAAGAGAAAGAAGTGTATGTCATTTTCTGAGGATTTGTTCTCAGATGTTAAACCAGAAGCTGTTCCTAAAAGACAACGATTGTCTACTGATTCTAAAGATATGATTCAGAAAAATACATGGAGCCCACTTACTTCTCCAACAATGTTTAATGTGAAACCACTCAAAAAAAAAAATTTGAGACGAGAAAGCTTACGTTTAACAATTAATGAAGATGAACCACCTTTATTCAGTAAGCCAGATGTTATGGTAAAAGTTACAGTTGATGATATTTCAAGCAAAAAAGATGAGAAAGAAATTGATTCTAATTCATTAAACCAAGCTGAAGAAGCAAAAAATCTAAAAGTGGATGATATACTGGCCATGAAAAAGGATACCACAGAAAAACAAGAAGTAAAAAATAAAACCTTTCCAAATGATAAACAAGAGGAAAAAGAAAAACAAGAAGTAAAAAATAAAACCTTTCCAAATGATAAACTAGAAGAAAAAGAAAAACAAGAAGTAAAAAATAAAACCTTTCCAAATGATAAACAAGAGGAAAAAGAAAAACAAGAAGTAAAATATAAAACCTTTCCAAATGATAAACTAGAAGAAAAAGAAAAACAAGAAATAAAAAATGAAACCTTGCCAAATGATAAACAAGAAGAAAAAGAAAAACTTATGCTAAAAGTGAAACAAGGAGATAAAGAGAAACATGCATTAAAAGTAAAACAAGAAGAGGAGAAACAATATTTAAAAACAAGATTAAAAGAAAAAGTAGAATGTCAACAGGAGGAGAATCACATAGAAGATGGACAATTTAAAACAAATTTTACTTGTAACCAAGAACCTGTTGACCCAAATAATAGTTCTAATAATTTTCAAGATACTGAACAAGGAGAATCTCAGCAAATGAAATGTGAATCGACATATCCCAACGATTCTATCAGAAGTCATACTATTTTCTCTAACATAGAAGCTTTATTTGAAGCAGTTAAGTACAATGAGTCTTTACTTGATAGTATTTCTACTTCTGTACCTTCTGAAAAAAAAGATATCAATGAAAATTATAACACTGAAAATACACTAAATCAAGATTGTATGAATGATAGTTTAAAAGCTGTGACAGATACTGAATCTGATAATCGAACTGCTGAAGCCACTCAAAAACCCGAAAGAAAATCTCGTCGTATTATCAAGAAAAAAGAATTTTTTGGTGACTCTTCAAACTCTTCAGATAATAAAAGAGCAGGAGTAAAAAGAAAGAAATCAAAAAGTAAGCATGTTTTGTATCTGAATTTATACTTTAAAGTGAAACAAGTAACAATTTTAATGGAAGTTTATTTTGATTTTTATAATGGAATTTTAGAGTCTAGTCATAGAAAAATTTCCCCATTTTAGGTGCTGTATATTTGCTCTCAATAAATTTACTACTAAATTTTTATTCCAGATTTTAAAAAAAGAAAATACTTAACATATTTATTGTTTTTAAGAAATTTATGCAATATTTTAAGGTAGTTGATAAAGCGGGAAATTGGATTAAAAGATATGTTGAAGCATGATTTGAAGGACACAAATAACAGATAAAATGTCTAACATATATGCTTACAAAAAGTTTCACATAATTCAATGAAAACTAATGTAATCTTTTCATGTACACATAGTATTTACTAAAGTTAATGTTAACATATATTGCGTATTTTTACTGTTGAGAGTTTGTTGGCTCATTAATTTTCAGTTGGAGGCTACATGGCTAGAAAGGGCTTGCAATATATAAAAATTCAATTGGAAATTTTTTCAATTAAGGCACTAAATCCCCAAAAAGTTAGTTATGTGGAAAATTCGTTAAATAGAGATTAGTCTTCCAATATACGTTATAAATCACAACACAAATTTTAAAAATTGTTGGCTCATTAATTTTCAGTTGGAGGCTACATGGCTAGAAAGGGCTTGCAATATATAAAAATTCAATTGGAAATTTTTTCAATTAAGGCACTAAATCCCCAAAAAGTTAGTTATGTGGAAAATTCGTTAAATAGAGATTAGTCTTCCAATATACGTTATAAATCACAACACAAATTTTAAATTCATGAATACTATGTATTATTAAAAAAGCAATTATTCACAACTTTCTTTGTTAATTATTATCTACTTATTAAATATATCTTATTCATAAAAAAATATGCAAGTAAAAAAAAAACATTGTCTAAGAATATTGTGTTTTCAACTTTTTTTTTTTAAAAAAAAAATTACATTAAAATTAATGAGTTTTTATACCATTTTCTAATTTTAAGCTTACAAGTAATTTTAAACATACATCATTTTATTACTAGTTATTTTTATTTATAAAGTCTGTTTTGTTTGATTTTTTGTTTGGATGAAACCCCCTGAATTACCCCCTTTATTGCTCTGGGTGAGTTAGGCACCTGGTAAAACGAGTACTTATTTCTTATTATAAAAGGCTTGCAAAATTGCTTATGAGTTAATTTTCCATGAATTTATAGTGGTTTTTAAAAGTTGATTGGTAGAGTCATTTTGCTACCTATGATTTTAAAGACATATATATCTTTTCATATTAACTTTTTTCTCATTGTAAAATTTTATGGCTAAGAGGACATGAGAGAAGGGAAAAATGATTACTTTGTAATACATAAGTTTATTATTTATATTTGCATTTTTGGCAGTATAATGTTTCTTTATAAGGATCATTTTTTTAACATGTTCTTTATAAATTATTCCTGTGCATAAACTGTTTCTAACACTAGAAGTAATTCTGTTTTGTTCAACTTTTCTGAATTTATTTTTAGTTGACAAGGGAAGAACTAAAGCAGGAACTGCTCTCAAAAATAAAATTAGTACTATTAAGAAAGAAAAGGATCTAAGTGGGAGAAATGGGCATTTGGAGTTTGATGGTAATGCATATTCTGATACTTCAGAAGAAGATGATCCTAATAAACTTTGGTGCATTTGTCGGAGGCCTCATAATTCTAGGTATTTGCTGCATTTTAGTTATTTTATGCTCATTTTATCCAAAACATATACTTCAAGAACAATAATTATTTTTATAAAATGGTTATTTTAATGTATTTATTTCTTGTTTTTGCTAAGTTTGTGAAATGGATGTATACATTTATAATAAATTACTAAGGTACATATAATAATATTATGACTGAACAATACTTTTTTAAATTCGTTTTTCAACAATAATTCTTGTATATTGAATTAAGATGATTTAAAATATGATTTTGAGCATGCTCAGTTCTTTTTTAAGGCTTAAAATTGTTGTACAATTCTTATTTTGAATTTAAAAAAAATTACTTTCAAATTCCTGAACACATGCACATTTGGTTTTTATGAAAATGTTTTCATTTTTGTTTGAATTCCTGAATTTATTTATGCGAGAAATATAAAACTATAGGTAATTAAAATGCTTTATCAATAATTTAAATTTCAATAAAATGTATGAAATTGTGTTTTAGTTATTTAAATACTCTCAGTTTTAAAAGTTCATTGAGAAGTAAAAATTTGGGTGCATAAAAAATATGTTTGGAATTTTTTATCTGTTTGGAATATTTATAATATTTAAACCTAGCTACAGTTCAGGTTCAATGCTGTAAATACTTTTTGGAACTGACAGTTCTACTCTGAGTACCTTTTTTGTTTCATGAACTGTGTGTTTATATAAATTAGAATTAATTATACAAAAAGAGTGAATAAAATAAAATTAAGTGTGTTTATTACTTATTCCCCCCTTTCCATTCAGATTATTATTCAAATGTTATTTCTTGTTAGAAAAACTTTCTGTACTAATTATTTCATCAGCATTGTTCCACATTTCATTCTCAGAGGAGTACCTCCCCCCCATTAAAATAAAAATGAAAATGTGCAAAATTTGGTTTTAAAATGAGCTTAGAGGTGAGCATCTAATATCCATCAAATATAAATGATAAAGGGATAATTAATAATCACTATTTCAGAGTTTAAAGTAATTTGAACTTTTTTTTAACTGTTTCATATCTTTAAGTACGGCTAACGACAGGCATAAAAATCTAACCTCTTGCTGGTAGGAATTTTGCTGGCCTTGATCTAATGTTATTGTCGATCAGGTGGCATAAGTAACAACAACAAAATTTTAAGTCATCTAAGTTGGCCCTTTTTAGGACTAGTGTGAGGTGTCATTACTAAATCTGATACAACTGAAGCATTTTTTTTGTTTAAAATTTAGACAGTCATTTTTGTTAATGTCTTCAAATAAATTTGTAGAATGTAAAAATGAAGTATCAACAGTTTGCATCAGTAATCAGGAAATAAAATTTAAAAAAAAATATTTTTTTATTTTATTTCTTGAAATTATTTGAATTTAGTTCTTTTAATATAGTATATAATTACTACTTTAAATAGATATAAAAAAAGGTTTTAATTTTTAGTTTTTATGTGACAAACCTGTACCTTAATTTTGCTTGAATTAGAACAATGAAATTGAGAGGGGGGAACTAATCTAAAAATAATGCATCAGATTTAAATTATTTCAATTGTTGCATGTTTCATTTAGATGAATTGCAATTTTAGTTATTTTAGTTTCTCAAGAATTTAGAGAGGTCAGATTGATTTATTTTTAAAAAATTACATGTATGATTAAAAATGTGCTAGATATGTTTCAAAATGATGAACAATAATACAAAGTTTATTATAAATCGTGAAAAAAAATAAAGAGTATGTTATCTCCTTTAGAAAAATAACGCTTTTGCTCAACAGAATGAAACAAAGAAAAAATGATGTAAAACTATTCTACATTAAATGACATAACTTATATTAAATAAAAAAAAAGCTAAGTGCTAGTTTTAATTTCTTAAAACTGAGTACTCTGCAACACCTACAAAAAATAATTACTGAAATATCATAATTTCTTTCTTTCAAAGGACTTTTATTTCTGTGAAATCTGATTCTAGGAGAAAAAAAGCTGTCTCCTAATGTTTTTAAATAAATTATTCTGTTAGGTCATTCAACTATTGCATTTATAATTTTGAGGATTTCTTTATAAGTTATCGTAATAAGCTAAAGTCTAGATTTTGAATTAGAATGGTACTGAATTTTTTAAGGACACTTTTGCATTTTCACTATTGTTTTTTTGAAGCTTCAATACATTATAGTTTAGCAATTGAGAATAGTTAAAATGTAGTGTTTGAATAATTACCATAAGTGTTACTGGGATATATTTGTGATATGCAAAATGTTTTATAAAATGGGCTGTAGTTGAAAAAGATCTGTATCTCTTTTTGAGTAACATTTGTTAATTGAATTTTGTACTTTTTAATTTTAAAATTCTTTTTCCAGTGTCATTGTTTGCAAGTGGTATTTACATAACACATTAATATTGATTTGTTTATTTTAAACAGGAATTCAGTTGGTCAATAATTATTAATTACACTGCTCGCCACACAAAATACAAAATCAAGATGGACCTAAGATATCAGAGCAAAATTTATTTGGCAGATAACATGTTGTACAAAAATAAAACGATTAAAATTACAGCCTCTTGTTACATGGGGATGATGACAAAATGAGTATTTAGTGTAGTCGCTATTGTTGGCTACAACTGCTGCCACATGAGGTTTTTGGATGTATCCTTGGGGTACAGCAGTCCATGCGGCTTCCACATATTGCCAAAGTTGATTTGGCGTAGCATCGAGTGGTGTTACCGAGCCAGTCGTTGTGCAAGCATGGACCACACGTTTGCAATTGGCGATTGATTGGAAGAACAAGCAGGCCAAGGAAGCAATTCAATCGGATGGGTAAAGAACTATTGAACATTGCGTGCCCTGTACCCACATTATCCTGTTGGAATATGGCTGATTGGAAGTGCGCTGAATGTATGGGAGAACCACAGGCTCCAACAGGTCAGAGATGTAGCTCTGGCTGTTCAGTCTACTGGCAATGTTAGTTGAGGTGTGTGGCAGTTGAATCCCATCCCATCCCATCCCAAATCATGCAGAATCAGTATGACAATGTTTAATGCAAACAGTTCAGCAGCCTCTCACCATGATGTCTCCTAACTCGAATCCAATCATTGTGATGTTGCAGGCAAAAGCAGGATTCATTAGTAAACACAATGCCGTTCCATTCCATTGTCCATGTCCGCTGTTAATTGCACCATTGGTGGCATAAACGCCTGTGGTTTCCAGTCAAAGGTAAAGCAATGAACTCCTTGCAGACATTCCACTCTGCTGCAAACTGCGTCAAATTGTAAGGAGCGGACCCTGAATGATGTGCAACAGACTGAATCTGTTTTATGGTTTGTGATGTAGCTGCGTGATCCATCACTGCCATGTGCTTAATCTGCCTGTCATCACAGGCAGTGGTGCAATGAGGGGAGTGTGATTGGCCCCGTCGGTCCATTGTTTCCAGCTACATCCAGCAATGACAGATCTACATCATAGTTGCTTGGTTTCATCCAACATGTTGACCAATTTCTTTAAAGGATTATCTGCAATCTCTATGCGCTACTATTCTTCCTCGGTTGAATTCAGAAACTTGGTCAAAAGATGCTCAATGTCTTCCACGAGGCTTAAGTAAACAGCTTAAACAACAACAAAAAAAGACGCAGTATTTTGAACCACCTATCTGTTCTCCCCTTATATAATGCTTGCAGGTGGCTCTACACTTGCCCGTGATGTGTGTCTGCACTATAATGCTAATGATTTGCATGCTTCATTGCTGTCAATGCATGATGTAAATTTCACATGGTTTACATGTTTCCTTCAGGGTGTTGCGTTTTGTGTGGTCAGCTGTGTCGGAAAACATTTATTTGGGAGTTAATAAAACAAAAATAAATAACTTTTAAAAAAGAATTGGTAAGTGTATTGTATTCACTCTCTTTCTACCCAGTTAAATCATTGAATAGTAAGACTTTTTTTTCAGTAATGGATATAAAATATCTTGGAATTTTTTATTGTAAAATCCTGTAGAAATATAGTCTATGCTTATATATGAAAGAACTTTTTAACTCCTTTTTATGAGCCTGAAATAGAACTAAATTTTTTACTTGAAGAAAGTACTCGTATTTTTAAAAAAATTATACATAATTGGTAATTTTGAGGGAATGGGAAAGATTAATTTTATAAAAGTAACTGAGATATATGTCACATTAATTTGTTTGTATCTTTAATAGAAATAGCTTATTTTTACATTCAAGTGACTGAAATTGCTGAGTCGTGTTATTTTTAGTTAATCATTCAAAAACAAAGCTTAAGATTAGTTTCAAAAGGAACTCAATTATCACAAAGATCTGGATGGAATAATGAATGGTGTTTAGTGTTATTTTATCTACATTGTGAAAGGGCTGATGCTCATGATATGCATCAAGCTGAAAATCCTTATGTTGGCATTGTGTGGAAGTTTGATGAATTTGGTGTCGTCCCTGGACAATGGCTTAAAATTATGAGGACTTAATGGTATTCCTTGTGTTGCTTTGAAGAGTGATGCAAGGTAATAATAAAATAAACAATTTATGTTACTTTTTATTAGGATTTCAAAAATCTTGCATGGATTTAAAATTATTATACCATTTTTTTATGTGTCAGTGCTTTGTCACAAAATGAATTATACTGCTCATTACCAATAACTCCTGGGAAAACAAAGCCCTTTGAAATTATTCTTGTCAATTTGAATCTATATGTAAGAATCAACATTTATTTTGCTTTTGTTAAGAGTTAAAAAGTTCATTTGTTTATAATTTTTAATAAGTTGATTTTTCTCAAATTATTTATAAATTACACAAAAGAGGTATTATGTTATGATCATCCCTCACCTAGAACAATGAACTTGCCTGGAGACAAAACTAACACACATATGTGACTGATACTGGAGTATATAAAGTGCCCATGCATCATATTTCTATTCGTAGAATAGAAGAAGGAACTGATTTATCGGATTTTAGTGAAGGTTAGAAATCTTTTTAGATCAATACCTTTGAGCATCTGTTTCTGAAATGGTGCTTTTGGTGTACTACTCACATACAGCTTGTGAGTATTTATCAAAAGTGGTATATGGATGGGGAAATGGCTAGTCACTCGTCAGTGTCGGCTGTGGAACAATGTTTCCAGAGGAGAGAACATACTGTTACAAATTGCGTTTAATGGCTCAAGGACTACAAACAGCAGATATCACCAGCAGTTACACCGATGGCTACCCAGATGGTGTATCTCATCATACAGTGCAACATTTATTTCTGCATACGGATGTATGCAGCTGGCACTGGAATTGCATCCCAGCACTGACAGTTATTCTTCACACAGCATCTGAAATGGACCATAGGGCATCAATATTGGACTTAGATGAATGGAAGAAAGTCACCTGGTCTCACAAGTCACAATTTCTGATCAGTAATTTTTCAGGCAAGTGTGAATACACAGATTTCCAATTGAAATTCTGGCACCCAGATGCACAGTTAATTGGATACAAGGTGGTGGTCCTGGTATGAATAGTTAGGCAATGTTTTCATGGGCCATATTGAAACGTATTGTCCCTATTAGAACAATCCCTGATACCAGTGCATGAGAATATCTTTGTGTGTGTGCCGACCAGGTACTCTCACCTTAACAAGTAAAAACTAGTCCCGCGCCGAGAGTCGCAGACTTAGTCTTTCCTGAAGCGTTTTCGCTGCGGTCGAAAACCGGGAGGGTGACCTCTTGGATTCATTTTTGCGGCTAATCTCGCTTCTGCTTTCCTTTCCGGCCACCAGATGGAGGCACAGTACTTTCTATCTAGCATTTCTTTTTAATTGTTTCACATCCAGCAGTCACGTAATTAAATTGTTCTTCGGAATAGTAGTATATTTTACTGTGAGCTGGATATTCCTTGTTTCCTTTCTTATCATTTTTACCATGTTATATCACGAATATGACTTCACTGTGTCTCAAAAGCTCTTATACCGCGATGTCATATACCGTCTTATTTTTGGTCTCCCCCCCCCCACACAGGCAATTGTGCAAGTTGGATCATTTAAATTTTATGCAAAATTTCTTTTATTCCCCCCTTAATTTCTCTATGGGATCTTGGAATATTGTTCCAAGATCTCCTTGTCTTGGGTCGTTCTATTTCAGATCGACCCAATGCTTTTCCACACCCACTTTCTGTGTTTACTGGCTTCGGCCAATCAAAACGCTGTCAGCAGGGTAGCTTTTTCTTCAGTGCGCGGACTTCATCCGCCACTGTTTCCTAGCAGTTCTGTTCTGCCCATTTTCATTTCTCCCTTTAAATTTCTTTCTTTTTCCACTTTATGTCACCCCATAAATTACGCTCTATTTTTATTAATTCTGATGAGGAGGTGCGTCCCTCATTTAGGGACAGGTACTCCGTAAATTACATGCCACTTGCTTGCCAACCAGGTGCACTCTTTCATGGTAGTTGTTGAACATTACTTCACATCAAAGTAAATGCATCTAATTAAGTCACCATTATTTCCTGATTTCTCAAACCTATTTTCATGATGTTGGTATGTTCACTATAACTGTGACTTTTATCTCAAAATTGAAGACCCTACATGTAAAGGGAGCTGCTGCTTGTTAAATCTGTCGAGACTCAAAAATCTTCCTGTTGCTGTGGTGTGGAATGTAAGAGAGAGGTGTGCTAGCTCGGGTGTCCCCCTCGTCACTTCACCGTGGCTCAAAATTACAAGATCCAATAGCAATTGTACAGCTTTATAGTGCAGCATTAATATAACTCACGCTTACTCATTCACCTGCAAATTATGTAAATTTACTTTCTTTTACTATGTATGTGATGTTATGAAATATTTTCTTTCTTTTTTTTTGTTGACAGTTACCAGAGAACAATCTCGGAGGTGTTTTATTTTTAAAGTTCATTATTTAATAAGCTAAATATTTTTAGCATACTCCCATTATTGACTCTGCAACACTGTTCCTGAGGTTTATGGTGTTTACCAACAGGATAATGTACCATGTCATAAGAATCAAATCATGAGGGTATGGTCCAGGTCACATTCTAATGTATTTCAAGCCTTTGAATTCATTTAACATTAACCAAATCAAGCATTATGGTTCCACTTAGAAAACTGTATTCTTGCTTCAATGTTTCCACCTCTCAATGTATGGATATTTCAGGACCAGCTGTTGAGTGCCTGGCACCAGATACCTCAGACTACCTATCAGCACCTTGTCAAGTCAATGACTCACTAAGTGTTGGTAGTTTTAAGGGAGGGAGGTAGTCTTCTCTCTTATTAAATAGGTAGTCATAATGTAATGGTTTTTCAGTGTACTTGTGTCTAATTGGTTTATAAACTAATATATATCTAATTGTGTATTGAAAATTAATCAAATGGGTTTATAAACTAATATATATCTAATTGTATTGAAAATTAATCAAGGTTTGATTGTTACCATTTCATAAATAGTTATATGCTAATGGTCTGTGTAATTTATTCTTTTTTTAAAATTGTGATGTTTAATTTTAAGAGCAATATTTATGATTAAATAAAATAAATATTTAACACATAGAAATTGTCACTGTGTAATTTCCCTTTATATATGCAAAGGTTCATGATTCAGTGTGACAAATGTGAAGAATGGTTTCATGGAAGTTGTGTTGGTGTGACAAAGCTATATGGTCGTCAATTAGAAGAGCAGAAAAAAGAGTGGATATGTCCGGTTTGTCGCATGAAAGGTTGGAAAGAAAATTTGAAATTTATATTAGATTATGTTAATTATTGTAAAATGAATTTAATTTGGAGTATTTTCAAGTGACTTTGTATTAAGCAATTAAGGACAGTAGCTGAAGAGAATCTAAGTGTTTTCGTGCATGCACACACACTCATGAATGAAAATCTAATTTTACAAAATTGATATTAAAAAGCTTTTGAAATTAAATTTGTTCTTCCTGTAAGGAAGCTTACAAAAATTAGTATTTTATGGGATATTATTAATAAGGAAAAATTTATTTAAGAGGACAGTACAATTTAGTTGAACATTAAATTTTAGTTTGCCAAAAAATAAAATGAATTTTTTGGACTGAATGATTTTATATATATATATTATTATTATCTTGTAAAATTAGACTACTCAAAGTTAAAAAAATTAAGTTATGATAACTTCCATGTTAATTTTAACTCACATCCCTACAGCAAATAAAACCTTTAAGCTGCTTTATCTCTCGGGGGGACTTTTTATTTCAAAATCTAAGGTTGTTTTCAATTGCTCCAAATACTTTGATTTTTTTTCTAACTTGTTAGTTTATGCAACAAAAGATGGCATGCATTTTTTAATTTAAGCAACATTTATTTGTAAAGAAAATAGTTGAATTAGGAATTTGTACTCTTTAAGGGGACACATTTGACAAAAGTCGGTCAAAAAATCAAATCTAATTTTTTAGCCTAAATTATTCTTTATTTACTTTTCTATAACCTCACAAAATTTGAAAGCTCTAAGTTTAAAAAACACAGAGTTGTGATAACTTTTACATTTGTTTTTATTCACATCGCAATGGCAAATTAAAACTTTAAACTTACTTATCTCAGAAAGATAAAATAACCAGTTTGTCTTCATTTAAAATGCTAAGGCTTTTATTCTACTGTGTCTAATACTTTGAATTTTTGGTAACCTATTTCTAATTGTACATGAAACAAAAGTTGGTATGCATTTTTGAACCATAGCAATATTTATTTTTTAAGAAATAATTGAACTCAGAATTTTCAATAAGCATTCATAAAAAGTATTGTTCGAATTCCAATCTGTTTGCCACAATTATGTGGCAGCAGAGTTACACGTAAAGAAAACCTGAATAATGACCATATATGCCCTTGGAAATTCTTTATTAATCAGCAACAATAGAATAATGCAATCCAGAATTCATTAAAAACAATTTCCACACATATTGTCAAAAACATCTGAGACATAATAGTTCAAATACTATACTTCTGAACTGACAAGACATGTTCTCATTGACTTAAACCCACTAGTAAGAGAGTGAGTATCAATGTATCATAAATTAGATTGGGATATTAAGGGAGAATCAAAGTCATAACATCTCGTTTACATATCATACCGTAAGTTACCGCCTTCTTGGTGACTTTTGATCATGTGATCAAACGTCACTGACACACCGGACCGCCACTCAATCAGGGACAATCGCTAACTAACCATTTTGTGGTTAGTATATGAAAGATGATGAGGCGATATACCTTTTTGGTTAACACAATCATTTTATTGCAAAACCTGTACCAACTTTTGTTATGCATAGTTTGATGTACTTGTAAATAAAATTTTATGTGTGTACTTAAATTTTTGCAGGAGGAGTAGCATTTTAAAAGCACTTCACAAATTTAAAGTTTTTTTCCTTAAAAGGTTAAATGGCTAGCCTTTTATGAAATTTTGAGCACAAAATCTGTTTTACATAGTATACACAATAGGAGGCAACCAAAAAATTTTTGAAAATCCTTAAATTAAAAATTGCGTAAATCGTACCATGCCCCCTTAAGAAATTTTCTAGTATTTTACGAATTTTTATCATGTTATCACAAAACTTGCTTGTAAACTCAATGTCATGTCTCTATTTCAATTATTGTTGGAGGAGTAGCAGATATTTTAATATCACTTCATGAATTTTAAAATTTTTCTTCAAAAATTTAAGTGGTTAGCTTTTTGTGGTATTTTGAGCACAAAAACTTGTTATGACTCAGATCGCTTCTTTGGTTTTCAAATACGTTTTATTTCACATTCACAAGGCAGAGTTGATAATGAGGCTATTTACATGAAGAAGTTTGACAGAATAGTTGTAATACGTACATCTTCGAGATGAAATACACTTAAAATACTTTATTTCGTAAACATAATGTAAATTAACTTAAAACAATGTAACGGATAAATTCCGCGAATTTTTTGAATTAAACTCTACTACTTAGTTGCCAGATTTCAAGTAAGAAAACGATACAATGCAGATAATAAATGAGTTCAAACAGGAAATACAAAACTTATTAGGAGTGGCAACAAACTGTTAACATTATATATACACGTGCAAGCAAATAATTTGTAAAAACCATTAAATCAAGTATTTTTTTAATAAATCATACCATGTCCTCTTTATCTACTGTGTTTTAATAAGCAAGTAATTAATGTACTTGTGGATAGAAAAGTTCATTTTTATGAAATAGAAAATAATTTTCACAAGATAATTTAATAACATAAATATGATTTGGATGATTAAATTGCAGTATTTTAAATCAAATTGGTTTATTAGATTAAAAGAATGGACGTGAGTAAATTTTTTAGAATTTATTTCTGGAAGTGTTGTAAATTGCCATTTTGCTTGCTTTTGAAATAAATACACTATTAATAAAATTAGCATAAATTAAATGCTTTTGAACTTAATTTAACTTATTTGGTTCCTTCAGGTTTACTGTGCTTGAAATTATGACAGCTATACTTCTTTAGCATTTCGCTCTAGGCTTCTACATATTCCTGGTCTCTAAATTAAAATTTTATTATGAGGATCTTGGGTCATTTAGTTTTGCTTAAACTATCTCATAAATTCAATCAACTAACAGAACAATTTAGCCATATTATTTTCTTTTTAAAATCTTATAATGTATATTGCAGTCTAATCACAAAAGTAAAATTTTATTTTTGCAAAAAAATATAAATTAAATATTTTTTTCATAAATTAGAAAATTATGTTATGAATTCGATTCCTTGACTCCCCCTCCTGAAACGATTCTCCATTCAGCCCAATTAATATTTTGAACAAGATCAAGAAATTTAATGAATGGGTCCTCTTTGAGAGTGAAACAAATTTTCCTGAACATGTACCAGGTGATATATCCTTCAAATCTTCCTCTCCGATTGTATTCAGGCAAGGAAGCTTTGAAGTGATGGCAGGTAACTTCGATAGTATTAGTATGAGCGCCGGTCTCAGAATCAACGAATTCGAGTGAATGGTTAACTGTAAGGTGATGAGATCCTCTTTCGCTCAACCTTTCATAAGATTTCGAGCAGTTAGATATAACAGTTGTTCCTGCTTCGATCCATGATTCAATATGGCCAGAAGTGTTTCTGCCATCCTGTCGTGAACTGCAACCAGGAAATTGCATCCTGTCTCGCCTTCTACACCGCCAAAAACCCACTGTCCCTGCATGAAATGACCCTTATTATATCCTTTTCCCTATTTTACTCTCGTCAATTTCAACCGTTTTATCCCCCCAAGCTTCTCTGTGTTAACGACAATATGTTCTATTAACACATCGGATGCATAGCCGCGCCAATCAGCAACAGCCTGCGAATAAATCCTGAGCTCCTCATGAATTTGAGTGAATGAGGAACGTCTGGAGAATTCATAAGTCAAAAGTAGAATGGTTGAAATCGGCAATTTGCTGCCTGAAAAAAATGAATTGAATCGTATAGATTTCTTATTGCGGTAGCGCGAATTTCCGCAGTGAAAGATGCAACCGTCAAATTTTCTGGATGTATCCGGAACAACCTTCATGTCACAACCACTTTTTTGCTTTGGACCACGTTTGAAAGGAACGAGAAAAGAAAATCATTATTCTTAAAAAAAAAGTTGACCAAAAGTGTGAATTCAGAACACTTTTTGAACCGAAGAAATTGAAAGAAGAGCCCTCTTATATTCCTTGGAATAAAAAATCCTGTTACTCACCAATAACTGTGTAAATATCCATTATCCGGAGAAGCACAAAAACAAAGTAGAGAATAGCAGCAGGATATGAAGGACTGGATTGAAAATGATTGCATTTTTAAAGTATTTGAATTAAAATTGTCTGAATTTAAGAGTTTTACCGTGCAATAAAAAGAAACCAATTAGAATGAAGTATTTAGAATTAAAATCATCTGAAATTAACATGATTAGTGTGTGCAAAAGAAACCCCAATTAGAATGAATTATGAGAAACGTCATCTCCATGGCAACCACATTACCAAATGAAGGGAATTTCAAAGCAACCATATTACAATTTTATCGCCCATGTTTGCGAACATAAACAACAACTTGGCACTACTACCCCGGATATCACTCACACCAAAATGTCTTTTAATTGTTTGTAAAATTTGAAGAAAGTACAAAAATAACTTCTGGATGGAAAACATTTATATAAAATTTATCAGAAAGTGGTAATCTTTGGTTTTTCAGCTTACTTTTATCTAAGCAAAAATTTTGATTGCTTGATTTTGTTCTCATTTAAGTCACAAGAATTTGCAGCTGAGCATCTTTATGTTCTCTTTTGGTATGAATGAAAAGATATCTTTTGACTTGAAGTGGTGTTCTAATTAAGCATTTTTTGGAAACTTCTAATAAACACTGATTACATCATGCATCAAACTTAATTCTTATATAATGCTCCTGGGATATTTAAATTTGTTAAAATTCTACTGAGACTTAATGTTAGAAATTTTACTTTTATTCCTTTCTCCTTTGTATAAATTAATAATTAGATTTTAATTATTTCAGTTATTGAATTAAAATACATTAAAAAAAACAATTTTGTACGGTTTTATTAAAATGAGATAAGTAAAAATATTTAAACTGATATGTATTTAAAAAAAAAAACAGACAGAATTTTTTTTGTTGTGTAAGGAAGGTAGTTTTTTTTTTTTTTTTTTACCCCTTACCTTGCATTAACTTTTATTATTTTAATAATTTTTAACCTTGTTTTGTCTGTTGAAAACATAAAGGATTTACTGAATTAAGTGTAATATTTTTAAATTGCTCAATATTTATTACTCTGATATCAAGAAATGACACACTGAATAGTGAGAGGTATGGGTAAATTTTTCGACACATTAAACTGTGATGTACCTCCCCTTGGAAGTACATCCCTCGAAGTATCAGCGTGAGCTAGAGGTGTAGAGTTAGCGAAAGAACTAGGATCATACATTATCTTAATATGACTTAATTAAGATATTCAACTTAAACTTTTAACAAATATAATTATAATAATTAATATGAGAGAATCTACGATGACGCAATATGCAACACACAATATATATATTTATATTATGATCTAATCTAATTTAGACCAATTTCAATAAGCAAACCGCCTAATCCTCAATTATACTAATAAGTAATCAATCCTACCTTATATTAGTCCTTAATGCTACTTGTCTTTATCTGCAATGGAATGCAGCTGGACGACTAACTTCTAGTCGAACACTAATATGATTTATCCACGACATGTAGAACTTAAATCTTGAACCACGAACTGCAATAATCATCAACTGCCACAACGCACCTCAATTGTCTAACATTCCTTTACATTGCCATTCCGCTTACTCTAAGATCCTATATTTAAAGTTCGTTTATTTGCATCTCTTCTTCATTTCTCGTTTCTTGGATTTGGTTGGAAAAGAGTTACCATTAATTCTGGCCCAAAGAACCCAAAGGACTTGTTAAAGAAAAGACGCGTAAGACGTCACAAAACTGACACGTTCTTTTAAGAAGCCCATATTTTGTTAGATTCTTATTTCTGTATTTTGAATGAATTAAGCGTAATAATATCTTTATTTTTTAAAATTATGTTCCATTTTAGAATTTTGAGGTTCATCAAAAAAGTAACAATATTTATCTAAATCTAACTTTTGGAGTGTATGGTTTTTCCATTGTTGTGTTGATTGAAATTTCAGTGCAAAATTGGTAGAATACTCTATTATATTTGAAACTATTTTTCAACCTATTATGTCATATTCAAAGAATTAATATTAATCTTTCTAAATTAATTAAAACACATTTTCATACAAAGAGCTTGAGGAATGTTTTGTGTAATAATTTTTTTATTGAAAGTCATATGAAGTATTATTGGATTGAAACAAAGTATGTGCTAAATCTGCTAAATAATCATTTTCCTTTTAAGGAAAGTTTTTTTTGTTTTGTTTTCTAACTATATTGAATGCTATTTCATGAATTTTTTTAATCTACATTTTTTTTATATATATTAAAACTAGATGGTATACCCGTTCTTCGCACGGGTAAATTGAAAAATTAAACAATGCAGATTGAAGGATAAAGAAGCTCTTAATGAGTTAATTTGACATGAATTGCAAATTAAAAAGATTTTTGCATATCTCAGTTGAATGTAAAAAAAAACCATATTTGATAAATTTTAAGTCTGTAGATCTAATAGCTGATAAAACGGATTTTTATTCATTTATAACTCCCCGTAACTCTCTTGTCAGTCGATTTTTGAAAACACCTTCCTAAGCTGATCTCTGCTCACCAAAAGTTTTGCTGAGTAGAGATTTTTTAGAATTTTTTAATTTTATGTTAGAGGATTTTTTTCAAATTTTGTCTAATGAATGCTTATAAAATAGTGTAAATAATTTATATCTGGGAGTGTGATACGTTATATTTTTTTCCGTTGTATAAGTTTTATGTTAAAATCTTTCCACCACCTCTCCCTTCGAAATATAGTTTTATTATGAAATAAAAAAATAGTGATTACACTGATCAAAGGAATAAATTAAAAGCGAGTGCGCACTGAGGCATGTCGTAGACAAAACACATAGGGAAAGTTTTGCTTCACACAAAAAAAGATAGATATATGCTGTCACTGGCTTTTTTGCAGATGGCAGATTTTTTCCTACTTTCTTGACAATTATCACTATATTTTGGGAACTTTACACAATATCTATAAATTTATAGCCTGTTTTATTCTGATCTATAAGCTATATTATTGCAAAGTTTCATTAAAATCTATTCATTTGTTTTTCCGTGAAAGAATAACAAACATCCACACAAACTTTCAGGTTTATAACAGTAAGGATATTTTTCTAATTTTGTTGAGGTTTATATTGAAAACAGAATTTTAAAATACACCTTGTATAGAGATACAAATATATAAGTTGGACTCATTTTCACATTCTTATTTATTTTGAAATTGAAATTCTCTTGGTAATAGTGCAAAATGATTTACATAATTCAAATATTTATTTACTCATGATTGTAATACAATATATTTTGAGTCAAAACTGTTTCTGTTATTTTATAGTACAACTCTTGCAATTTCTCTTACAGGAGGAACTTTTCTTCCAAAAGATGAGAAATCACACAATGAAATATATGAATTAGAAAATCTTCATAGAAAGGTTATTTTTGGATTCATAATTTTTAAAATAATGTTTATAGCTAAAAATATTATATAACACTTTCTTTTTTAACTGTTAGATTAAACATTGGTGTTGGAAGATTTAATGTTTGTGTAAAATATATTTTTTTGTGTTTTCCAAAATAGGAAGGATTTTTTTTTTTTTTTTGCTTATCTGAAGTTTTTTTTACAATAGATTGATCTTGAGAAGGTGATAATAATTATCATTTTTAAGGCATTTGTATTAATTTAGGCTTATTGAAAGTATTTATATAAATTTCTTTCTTTAGTACTTAAATTACTTAGTGTTCGAAAATAATTCTCAAATAGTTTGAATTACTTCAAAGCACAAAAGTAAAATGCTTCTTTATTTCTGATTATTTTCATTTAACATTTCTTCACAATCATTTCTTTTATATATATATATATATATATATATATATATTAATTATATATTATGTTTTATAGTATTGGTCATTTACTCGTATGTCATTTACTCGTATGTCATTTATTGACAGCATGCTTTTGATGTGTACATATAATAATTGTACACATCAAAAGCATGCAAAAGCTTGTTGTACATATAATAATTTTTGAGCAAGTAGTTTTGAAAATTAATGTTATGAAATTCCTTAACATTAATTTGGATTGCAAAGGAGTTATTTTTACATGTATAATAAAAGTCTTTTCCATTCCATTTATTAAAGTAATATTGTTTTGTTGAGACATTAATATTATGAGTGTGTGTTTATACAGGTTGTTTAAGTCAATTGTTTACCAATTTTTTAATGTAAAAATGTATTTTGTGTTTGCATATGTTTAATTCCAATTTTTTTCCTTCAACTTCATCAAAAAAGTAGTTTTCTGAAGAAGGAATAAGATTGTTTTTTTTTAAAAGATTCTACTTCAAAACTGTATTTCTTGAAATCTAGTTGAATCAGAAGGTAGAATTTTAGTCAAAGACTTAAGTAACTGTTGATTAAATTTCTTATGGTCAAGAAATTGAACATTAGAGATATGTTTAACAAATATTAGCTTTTGAGAATTTCTTTATTTAGTACACAACAATATTTATATTCTGATTTAGACATTTATTTGCTTTGTTAAAGATATTAGTTGCATTCACAATAAAATAAAATAATCTTAATTGTTAATTTTTCCTGTTCTTTTTAGAATTCAAAAAAATCTGTTAAGGCAAATAACCGCTGTGGAACTCATGAGAAAATTGAAGCTATCTCTGATATTCAGAATTTTGTCAATCTGGAGAATATTAAAACTCCTGTTCATGATTTCAAGGCTCCTGTTCTTGATTTCAAGACTCCTGTGCATGATGCAAAGACTTCTGTGCATGAAGTAAAGAGTCCAGTACAAGATGAAAAGATCCATGTATTAGAAGAACATTGCTTTGTGCAAGAAGTCAAGACTTCTATTCCAGAAGTAAATACTGCTATTGAAGAATTGAATATTTGTGTACAAGAAGTAAAGACTCCTGTAAAATCATCCACTAATGATGGATCATTGAACATTGGAAGTTTTTTGAAGAAAGGATATTCTAATGTTAAAATGATGCAGAAAGCAGGTTCCAAGAAAAAAACTTCAAAGCAATCAGCACATTTCAAAACATCTGTTGTCCCAAAGCAAAATTTGCTTGTCAATTTGTTGCCATTAGCTCATCGGCGAAAAATATCCATGTCCTCAAAAAAGTTTGCATCATCTACCATGAAATCCAGAGCACAAAAAAAGTCTTCTAGTTTGCCAAAGAAATCTGTATTTTTATCAGAACATATAGTTCAAAATAAAAAGGATACAAATATTAAAACCCCAAGTCATAATGCTGAAAAACCAACTTTTGAGTCTACTTCGCTTGGAATTAAAAAAAGATCAAGTGTCCCCTTAAAAGAAAAGGTATGTTATTTTTCAAATATTTTCAAATTTGATGTTTTGTTTTAGTGGCATACTATTTAATGTAATCATAACAGACCATATTTATCTTAATTTAATAGTTAGTATGATGTCAGATAACAGTTTGTATTTATTTTCTCAGTTTAATATTTTATAAAATACTAAATTGTGTCGATCTAATGATATCTTGCTGTAATCTTTAATTTAGTAATAAATTTTTAGGTTTAAAAGCAAATTTTAGTTGGGCAGTTATGTTATTTTGTTTCTTTTACCAGGGAAATAATTAATCTGTAATTTAATAATAATTTTCCAATCAGAAAAGTAATATGGTGATGCACGTTTATTCATCCATGAATAAAAATGAATTATTTATTTATATTTATGGTATATTTCTAAATTTCAAAACATTGAGAGAGAAGAGAGGTTTTATATAAATGTGTTTGACAAATTACTAACTTGAGTCAAGAGAATGAAAAATAAAGTTATTAGTTCTTCCTACTGGTCACAAATCTGTGCTATGGATATTTGCGCCACCAGGTTCATTTCAAAATTGACGGTGAACTAATGGCACCCCAGAGGAGAGAAATCGGAGGATCTGGGAGGCCAAGCGATGCGACCACCATGCCCAATCCACCTTTTTGAAAGTGCCTGGTCCAATAGGTCATGTACACACCTTCCATAATAGAGGCATCCTGTCATGTTGAAAACACATGCAGCGCCAAACAGGTGCAGGGACGTTGGTAAGCAGTTACGGAAAGTACCTCCTGCAGGAAAACTGAATGCTTATCAGAGTCCAGTCAAGGTGGTAAGATGTATGGTCCGAGTATACTGTCCCCCATAATACTTGCTCACACATTAACAGTGAAGCATTGTTGTGCGGCTTGCGGTTGTGTGTGCTGTGAGGGTTACTTAAGGCCCACATGTGCCTGTTGAGCGTTTTGAACACCCCTTCACGTGGAAAGATTGCTTCATCACAGAACAACATGGAACTGGCAAAGTGCATGCCTGCCACACTTTGGTTAATAAACCACTGTGCAAATGCCACACGTCGTGGATGGCTATCTAGTTGTAATAAGTGCACTCTCTGTACATGAAATAGATGTCAAGTTTCACCCTGCAGTACATGATGGACTGCTGTTTGAGATCTTCTGGTTGCAAAGGCAAGAGCCCATACGCTGGTACCAAGATTTTAGTCCACAGCAATCAACACGTTCTCTTCGAATATGGGTGTTCGTGCTGTTCGCAGCCACCCAGTACCTTCAATCGTGGTTCTGAAAGATCCATGTTCTACCAGGTTCACATACACTCAAGTAAACGTTTGATGATTCGGTTGTTGCCTTGTTGGATATCATTCCCCATAGATCTGAACAGCAGCACATTCATTTCTATTGGTTTGGCCATATACGAAGTGAATATCAACCAACTTGGCGTTCGTATAACATTTCATGTTCATTGCATGCTGTCCACTTCTTAAATGAGGAAACCACATGCCGGCTGATCTTTTGAGCTTGTGTAGAGCACCATCTATCACTTTCTGCCCATTCTTTTCTGTGTAAATATGGCTTCTCAGGATGTTCTTTACCTCCCCTCCAAGTTTGTACACAGCTTTCAGGGACACTCTGTATGAGGTTACAAGCTTTTACTATTGACAATGCATTATCCCTCTGTTCTAAAATTTTAAATTTCAGAGTTATTTCTATGGGCTTAGTTAAGATATTTCTAGAATGTAATTAGTGATGATGGTAAATAAGGATTATTTGTTAAAAAAAAAATTGTACTTATTTTGTTAAGTACAACTTAGCATATCTTTTCTCATTATAGAAGAATATTGTATTGTTATTAAACATACAAATATTTTTCATTATTATGTAGATTTAATAGTTCAGAATGAAGTAAACGTTTTTTATATGTCTTCATTAGTTAACTTATTCATAAAGCATGATCATTCTTATTTTGTGTAAAAAATTTATTAGATGCTGTAAACATGCTTGATTATCCTATGCAACAAATTTCAGTTAATGACCAGTTACCTGCAAATTGAAATCCATAGTATCCAAATTTCTAGATTGGTTGAGAAATTTATGGCTGTATAAAAACACTGATTTTATAGAATGAAAAATATAGGAATTCAGTAGAAAAGAGCTTATTCTGGTTGTGAAAATTCCACTTGTGAATTCTTGTCTTACATAACTGAACATTGAACCTTGAAATCTTATTAGAATAAAAAATGTAAATATATTTTAGAAACTCTAGATGTGTCTTCTGTATCAAAGGCCAAATGTTTATTATTTTTTTTAATGTAAAATAATGAAATTTCAGACATTGTTAAATATAAACCTTAACTTAGTGCTAGAAATGAGTCAAGAAAAATAATTTTGGAGTATGTTCTTTTGTCTAGTTGTTTTCAGATTATGTATGTTACTACTTTGCATTGTATGAAATCAGATAAATGTGTTATATTTTGTTAAAGTTTTTCTCAATGGAATATTTTTTTCACAGGGAAACATCAAGAAAAAATTGAGTTGTGTTAACTGTAGCATTGAAGCCAAAGCAAATGCATGTTACTGTAGTGACAGTTGTATAGAAAAGTATGCAACTGAATGCCTTAAAACCATGCGTGAAGCTAAAGGGACTTCTATGGTATATTTTTAAAATTTTAGCCTCCCATCTTATAGTAACATATCTAGCTGGTAAATTATGTATTTGAATGAAGTTCTTTTTAACTTAAAATAGATTGTATTAATTCCATTTGAGAGTAAATAATTCATCTAAAAATTTTTTGTTGCTGTTTAATTATTGTAATTTTCATTAAAATTGTAATATGTATGTTGCATTAATTGGACATTAATTATGTAAAATTGTTTCATTTAAACATGATTCCCTTAAAAAAAATCTTTTGCAAAACTAGGATTTCTTGGGAAATTAGATCTATAATTTAAACACATTAAATGTCACATTAGTATTAAAATTAAATCCTCAGTGTCATTATAGTAGAAAATTGATTTCGGCTGGCATTTTATTTAGACTATGACCCTTTCTTATTTTAATCCTATTGCAGGTATGATACAAATAATAAGGTAGAAGAATAAGGTATTTGTTGAAATCATTGTCACATGAAGTTTTTGTCTAAAATCATGAGTAACTTTTGTCTTCTGAATTGAAATGCTGTTGTGATAGAAACTATTGTTTATTGTATATTTTAAAAGCATATTCTAAGTTCCTGAATTTTATGTTGCTTCATTGATTAGTCCAATCATATTATTAAATTATATATAATCTTTTTTTTCATCTAAAAAACAATTATTTCTTGGTTATATTACTCATAGATAGACCCATAAAAACAATTTCCTTTCTAAATTGGTACATATTGGTGGCAAAAATTCCTGAACACACTCATTTTTTGCCTAATTTTTTGTTAGTTGTTTTTCTCTGTGAAAATTTTTTATTATCTTAACCATTGTTATTGATTCTAATGTATATTTTTATGTTGATTTCAAATATGTTATTATTTTTTTTAATACTGAAAGTATTTTTTACAATAGAGTTGCCTGAACACAAACATGTGTAGTATGTACAGAAAGTACAATATAAAACAACATATATGTACTTTTAATATGGATTTTAAAAATTACATTGTTGATACATGTTTAACCAATATTTTACAAGCCAGCCATTTGCTTTAATTAGGGCTACCTCATTTTGGCATGGAATGGACCAATTTCACAAGAAGCTCTTTGTGGCAACATGGTTGAAAGTTTCAACTTATTTTTGCTTGTTTGAACGTTTTTTCTTTGAAATATTATAACCAATTTTATGCCATAGGTTCTCTTATTAGATTAAGATCCAGAGACTTCTGATGAGTTAATTTTATTCATGTTATTTTCATCAAACCATTTCTGGATTACCTTTGTTCAATGACATGGAGAATTAATGACCTGAAAAATTCATGACTGATTCCTAAAAAAATGTTCTGTTAGCGTTTTATTTTGGTATTTCAATGTAATTCCTGACTTCTACTATTCTCATGATTTAAAGTCTTTCAACAACTTTTAATGAGTATATCATGTTACATAGGCACAATTTGGGTTACCTGAAATACAAAATTGACTTTTATCTCCAAATATTACCTTTTTTTAGTCTTTAACAACTCATAATGAATGATCCCTGGTCTGCGTGCCAATCTTTCCTTGTATTGAAAATTGGTCTGTAATTTGTTTGGGCGAACGCTTAATGTCTCATAATCCGATTTCACATTTGATGTCAAAATCCATTATTTCAAAATTTGTGGTAAACTAAGCTATTTATTTAAAGTGAAATTATTTGTTTTTGACTGTCTTCACGTAAAGTTGTTTTCATCACACGGTCGTCTAGATTGCTATCTGTCTATAATAGAATTTGTGTTTTAGAATATCTTTTCAATGTTCCCATGACAGTAGAAAGACCACGTAGTATTTCAGCAGTGATTTGGCACATAGAATAACCTTCTTCCTTCAAGTTTTATTTTGCATCTTTCATTTTAAGGCCGAAATATGAAAGTTTACCCATAATTCCAATATTTTCTGCCCATGCACTTGAAATTTCAACACACAACTCTGCACTCTCTGTTTTCAATCTTTTATCACCACTGCTCTTTGAATGGTTGAAATAACTGAGCATTTTCTTTGTTGTAAAAATAATAACTCATTATTAGAATAAAATGGTGCTTATCAGCAAGGTTTTGAACCGGAACTGAACCGAAAAAAATACTAGTTTATTTTTGTTTGATATATCTTCAGTCATTTTGTTTCTGTAATCAACTTATCTATATTTTCTAATTTATCGCCTACCATATAATTATCATCATTGCATGTAAATTTTTTTGTTTATGAAAGAATTATATTTTTAGTACAAAGAAATTTTTACATAAAATTATTCATTTCAAACTGAGCCTGAAAACCATTATTTTTGGCTGAACGAAAACCGGAACGGAACCGATATTTTTTTTTTTTAGTTGATCTGGAATGAAAAACATTATAGTTTGAAGCCCTGCTTATCAGGTTCTTTCAAAATTTTGAATGCAAAATATTAAATCTTCAGAAATCCTACAAGCAAGTTTGAAATCAGCCTGAAAAATTACATTAAAATCAATAAAAAAAATTTAACGAACAATTTAGTCAAGTACAAAAATTAGGCAAAAAAAATGTGTTAAAATATGTAAATGTCAAATACAAGAATGAGTGAGTTAGGCAAAAAATTCAGGACTTTTTGCCAACTCTGTATATTTATTAAACTTTCTTTTTGCCATTATTCTATGTCAAGGGTGGCCAACTTGCGGCTTGTGTGCCACAGTGTGGCACATCTGAATTGTAAGAGTGGCATGTGGAGACTTATTAAAAAATTTTGAAAAGATAATAAATGGTAATTTTTTTCTGTGTTGTGGAAGGTGGTTGTCTCAAACAAAACAAAACTTCAATATTTATTTTAAATACACTCAATTAAATTACAATAGAAAATTATAATGTTGACAACCCTCCTTCATTGTTGTGTACATTTGTAAGATTCTGGAAAATGAGAGCATGTTTTAAAATATTTGGAAGAAAACAATGAACTGTCCAATGAGTGATTGCTTCTCAGGAAGGAAGGTACGCTTTGAGATTTATATTTTCTTACCCATACTATAAGACATTTAAATAACTTAAATTTAAAATTATAAGAAAGTTTTGTTCTTTTCCAATCCTGATTGATCATATATTTCTTTTGTGAATACACTTTTACTTTTTTTGACTGGATTTTGGAGAAAAAAGGTAAACTGATGCATACCTAAAACAACCCGATTTTGTTAGCATCTTCGAGAACTGAACCAAATGTAGATGACACCATAAAAAAATATACTAATTGAAAAACTACATTAATACAGTACTGGCTGTTTAATAATGTTTTAGAATTACATTTTTCTGGTTACTTGTTTTTATTTTATTCCTAACCTAACTGATTGAAACTGAAAAAAAAAATTAACTGTAAAACTTAAGAGTTTTTACTTATGTCTTTTTTAATATTATTTTTAAAATTCCATGACTTAAGACTTGTGTAAAAAAAGTGTTCTATTTGCTTAAAAATTCCATAGTAAACCTGCAAGTAGCATTTTTTAACCTTTTCATATTCTTTTGTTTGTTGTAAAAGTTTGAAGTGGCACTCTTCCACACACAAAAGAATTTTCATCCCTGTTCTATGTGGACAAGTGGCATAATTTCTGGATGTTTAACCATTGTGCCCTGTATGAAATGAATGTTATTCATTTTATAAGTGGAAAGTGTCTTATTTTACATTCTTTAAAATTATGTTTAACACTTGCTGTTGATTTTTAATTGTAATTTGTTCATATTTTGTATATTTTTTTTAGTTTAAAACCTTATTTTTATCTTCATTTTTTAAATAAACTGCGAGTTAATTATGTAATCTACAATATTATCATATTTATTCGAATCTAAGTCTCACTCTTTTTCTTATGTTGATACTATTGAAAATTTATTCAGCTTATAGAATTGAAGGCGGAATAATTCGTTGAATGGCGTAGGGGGGATATAACATGCTACTGAAGCTTAAAAGTTTTAATACTGGTAAAATAAATGATTCTTTTCTTATTAGTTCTTATTTGAATTTTTTAAAATTCTGTAAGCATCGGATATTGATAAACTTTTTTACATTATTCTTTTTTATGTTCGTAAAAATGCAGTAATAAAATAACTATGATAAATATTTCAGAACTTTCTGAAATTTAGGCTCTAAAATTGATGTATTAAAAGTTGGTAAATAATTGGGGGGTGAATTAGTTAGGGATAAAATTTATGCCTTTTTCTCTTATAAATTTGAAATATAATTCTAAATTTTCACAAAATGTAGACATTTTGACTTATGTCATAAGATAATTATATGAATTAAAGGGTAAATTTTTTTACACACAAAATTTTTATTATCTAGTCTTATTTTTAATTTGTTGTTCAGAAATGTTGAATAAGTTCCCCATAATTTAATTTAAAGTTAGAATGTTCGTTTTTCATTAATGTGTTCAAAATGAAGACAATCAGTTATTTTTAATATTAATGATTAAAACTGGACATATTTTAAATTTAATTTTGCAAATACTATATTCTTTCTAATTTTATTTTACATTTCTTTGACCTAATCATTTGTCATTTTACTCATCATTTTATGTATTCATATTTATTTTTTATTTTCATAATAATGTTTATGGATATTAACTTATTGTGGCAAGAAAATATTTTTTCCTTAGGGTAGCTCATTAATAAGAAAACGGTTATAGTTTTAATGCATTCAGTTGTCTTTTATTAATAAAAGATAAGAGATATATTTATTAATATTATTATATATTTATTAATAAAAGATATAAGAGAAAAAATACTCATGTTTCTTAAAAGGCTTGGAGTAAGTTTTTTGAAGAGAACTTGTAAATAAAGTAATAAATATTCTTTTAAAATAAAATTTAAAGTAAAGAGAACCTTATATAAGTAATTTTTATGTGTTTTTGCTGTAATCAATGATCAAATAAGTCAGTAGGTTGAGTATTTTTTATTCTCATTAATTTGACTAATTTTTTTAGTTTCTTTTTATCTTAAATTTTATTTATGTCCAGATGTAGGAATTAATGTTTTTGTCTCATTTTCAGGGTGTTGATTTTGATTCTCAGAGACTTGTAGTTTTAGATCGTTTGAAGGGTAATGTTATCACAAGTGAAAATGGTCCTACTGCTGGTGAAATTATTTCATGGTTGAAGGCAAATCCTTCCTTCATAATCTTTCCTTCACCAAGTGTCCCATCATCTGTTAAAAAAGGTATAAATTCTCAATGGAAGAAGAGTTTTTATCTTGTTATTTCCCTTAATTTTGGTGTGTTAACCGAACAATTGAAGTAAAGCTTGGATTTTAGAATATTTAGTTATTACAGGCTCATTTTGCTTGCATTTTTAATGCACAAATTGATGATGTAATTTATATTAGAATTTAATTATCTGAAGTAATACATGAAATTCAATGTTTCTGTGTTCCTTGTGTTGTTACTTTCATATTTTTAATGTTTATAGTTGTTGTAAAATTTGAAGGAGTGTAACAGAGAGGAAAACATCAGTCTATTTTGTTTTGAAACCTTAAATTTATCATTAACCCCTTAACCAGTCAATTCTTTGATGACTTGCAAAATATTTTTAAAAAGGCCTTTTTTTTTTGTTCTATATGATTAAACTCCATAATAGAAGAAGAAATAGAAAAATTTTACTATAAGTTCCAATTTTACAGTTTTTTCACCATTTGAAATTCTATTGTGGAATGCAAAACCTTCTAAGTGTTTGTTTTTTGTAAGAACACTCTGCATGCAATGAAGAATGCCCCATAAATCTTTATAAATATTTCTCTTGTTGAAACTTTCATGCTTATATCTTTACTAACTATTGAGTTGATAGGTCTTTTTTTTTGTGGTACAATTTGAAACTTGAGGTAATTTCAAGTCTTACATAACAATCAGGATATAAATACTTGTCTCTTTTCGGATTCTCTTTCCATTTTAATTTCTTTTCAAGCAGTAGACATCACATAGTCTTCCTGGGCTCAATTTCTTATGAATGGGAGCAATGTTGTTGATAGATATCTTCTCTGTCAGCCTTGGATGATGTCCTAGATCCTGGTCGCCCACATCTGAGATTTATTTATTCCTGAATGATATTCTTCAACAGTGTGGTTAATGAGATCAAGTTAAAACTCGAGTAGTATGTTTTTCCTTTTTTTTATTTTCACAATAAATCACAAATGAGTTCCAAATAGCACTGTCAATTATTGGTAAAAAAATTGTCTTATACCTTTCCCCCTTTTTTGGTAATTTCAAAACTTAAAAAAAAAAAGAAGAAAGAAAACACTGATTTTACTGCTGAATTCTTCTGAAGAATAATCCAGATAATAAGATAGTTTTGAATCTGTTTCCAAATTCAGTCCAACCTTTTAACTAGAAAGTACTGTGTTTTTTTCCATAATTAAAAAAAGTAAAAGAAAAGAAATTCTCCATGCTGAGCATATAAATGGGCAAGGTTGTAGCGACTGTATAGTTGTAGTGAACTTCAGATGGCCTGTACCCTGTATGGGAAAACCAGTTAAGGGGTTAATAATCTAATATTTAAAGATACACATACTGTTCTCATCAATGTGTAAAAAGAACACACACATCCCAGAAAATGAGAACTCATGAAGTAGATGAAACTTATTAATTCCATATCCATGAAGCGGTAAAATGCAAAAAAAAGGAAAGGGGGACAAATACTGCTTTGATTGACATAAAATGCTGCATGTAGCTCTATGTTTATTTATGAAATAAAACAAGAAATTACAGATAGAGATAAAAAAAACTATTGAATTTTCGTAAATTATTAGATTTAAGTCATATTTGTGTCATTAACAAAATGTCGTTTAAATGCAAGACAAGCAATAAAAACCAACATTAATAGAATATGAGAACACCTTTCACCTTCATATGTAGTATACAGCATGTGATCATGCTTGTTACTAAGTGATCAACCACCACAGAGTTCTGTAATCGCTATTCCTTCTGCAGAGCAGTTTCTAAATCTCTGAGATTTGCTGGTGGTGGGGAACGTTAAAACATAGCATGGCCGAGGGCATCCTAAAGATTTTCAATTGGTCCAGCAAGTGAGCCGGCCGCTTCATACGTGCCATCCCCTCACCCTCCAGAAAGTCGTCAACAATGGCAGCTGTTTGGGGACAGGCATTATCATCAATTGAAATGAACGAAGGACCACTGCTCGAGCATACAATTACACAATTTGGTCTAGGACTTCATCTTGATACTGTACAGCCATCACAGAACTGTTTCTGTAAATGTGCAGATCTGTACAATATCCCAATGAAATTCCTGCCTAGACTATGGTGTTATATTATTGTACCAGGATGAAATATATTGTAAATTAAGTAATATAAAAATTAAATTAAATCCATATCAGGTGAAAATATTAAATGTCTTTATTTTGCTGCTCACACCATTATTATGTTACATTTCACCCAGCTTATTCTACCATTGCTAAGGAAACTCATTAAATCCATCATCAGATTCTTTCATTGCCGGATGCATCAAATAAAGAACTAGTAATCTGAGCTCACATCTGCTTTACTTCATCCATCAACGCCTGTTACTACAATGCTTCTATTGCAGAATGCGTGATATTCGGTATTGTTCTCGGACTAATTGTGTGTGCCTTGTTCCCTCCAGACACTTACACACTTATCATTGGATTGTAGGGTAAATATGGACTCGCGTCTGTGAACATAACCTTAATCAGACAGAGTCCAATTCACATGCTGAGGGTACCACTTTAATCGTATCCCTCTGAATTGGATGGATAAAGGAGCACAAACTCATTACCCGGACTCATACCATTCAAGTGTAGCCTTCAATGAACAGTTGTGTCTTACCATACATGTCACACATGTGGAGGTCAATCTTTGATTCTGCTTGCCTATAGAGCAATATATCTATCTTCTGTAGGGATCCCAACTCTTGGACAACCGGCTACAGGTCTAGGGACTACTGTTTGGATGGTTTTGAATTGTTTCCATGATTGTGAAATGACGGAATGATGAATGCTGAAGAAACGAGCAACATCTGTGATGGACTGTCCTGCTTCAATGCATCCTAAATCCTGCTAGTGCTCAGAATTTTCAGTTTGTTTTCTGGAAGCTATAGAAGCACATCTAGCTTGAAAATAAATCTTTTTAAAGCTCTATAAATTACCTTTCTCATAAATTACCTCTCTTTCATTTATAACATCTGTAACCCTTTACAATGCCAGCTTCTTATATGACTGCCAGGTTTGATTATTTCTTAACATGAAACCGTGATTGGCTAATATTTAACATATTTGCAAACTTTTTTCTACTTTTGCAATGAATTTCAGCTTCTTTAATTCTGATTGGCCTTTCGGAAATTGACATTTTCCTCTCCTTACCTAACTTTTGCAAGTGGAATTCCTCCCTTCTTGTAACTACTGAATAGAGTTGTATAGAATTCCCTACTTTTATAAGGTTCAGATATCATCATATTATTAAAACTATGAAAATGTAGTATTTTAGATTGATAATTTATTACCAATTACATGAGTGTATAATATTTTGTAATTTATAGAAAAGGAATGTGATTCTACCTCTGGTGCAGAAAAAAAGGATGCTGCAGATGTGAAAGCAAAAGTTACCGTTCGACTGAATGTTAGGAAGACATTGAAGAATATATTAATGGATAGGTAAATATTTGAAGTAAAGACATTTCATATTTTCCCTTTTTAAAATGTTACATCTTCAATATACACTGAGTAACCAAATTATGACAACTTGACACTTATACGGAAATCAACCATAACTTTAAGTTGTTGCCACTGGAGAGTGAGATAGCTGGTAAAGGGAAATTCAGGAATAGTGAAGCATCAGTTGCATTGTGTTGCCTGTAAAAAAAGGAGAAAGAACGTGATATAACCAAGTTTGAACACAGAATGATTGTAGGCACTCAAAGCTTCGGAGCCAGGGAACTAGTTTCAGCAAAATGGCTGCACTTGTAAAGTGTTCGAGAGCAGTAGTTATTATTACTTACAGAGAACGGATTACCAAACAGAAAATCAAGTCTCAACGTCAGACTTGTGGTCATTGCAGGCCACTGAATGCTCGGTCAGAAAAGAACTGCAAAAGTTGTTTCAGTCCACAAGAACAATCATCATTAAATTGCAAAGAATCTTTTTCTAGCTGCTACTGCGAATGTCTAAACAAACCGTTTGCCACACACTATACAGTGTAAGCTACGATAGCCAATGATCTTTTCAAAATCCTCGTCTATCGAACTTGAACAAGAGCAGATGTCCCCAGTTCTCAAAGAAGCACAAGGATGAGACAATAGTAGATGGAAAAAAGTCATGTGGTCCGATGTATCTCATTTCCTTTTTTACACCATGGAAATGGCAAGGTATGAATATGGTGAAAACAGAACTAAAAGCTAAATGCCGTTTGCATTGCTACAATTCTTCAAGCTAGTGTAGGCAATATTGTGGTTTTGGGAATGTTTTCTTCATTAGTCTTTTGATTTATGTAAATGAACATCTGAATGCCAAGGTTTTTTAAGTGTTATACAGATCAAGTACATCCTGTAATGTTAAATGGTGCACCCTGCCAGAGATGAATACTTTCAACAGGACAATGCTCCATGCCATACAACTGGCATTGTCCACATATGGTTCAAAGAGCATGGCCAAGACTTTACTTTATTTAGTTGGTCTGCACAATTACCAGATCTCAACCCAACTGAAAGCCCATGGGATGAGATCAAAGAAGGCATCAGAGACAGCTGGATCCAGTACTATCCAATTTGACAACATTGGAATGTGCAATTTCATCGGATATTGTCTCAGATTCCTTATATCATTTGTCTACATCTTATGGAGTCCATGCTAAGAATCATGTAGTATTAAGTGAGAAAGGTGTAACAACATTGTATTCAAGGTATGGTCAAAATAATTTGGCCACTCAGTGTATGTATATATATAGTGGTCATGTTGCTGAAGTGTCTATGGTCAGGAGTTCAAGTCCTAGTGCCACTGAAGACCTGCCATGTAGATAGGCTGATGCACATTAAATTTATCATGGTTCTAAGTCTTCCTGTTCCAAATTCACCTCATTTTCAAAATTCCCAGCTTAAAAAAATGTTTGTTATATCTTTTTCCAGTGTAATTTTCACTGATATAGTTTTCCATTTAGATTATTGGGCCGAACAGTATTTTGCTTTCTAACAATTATTAATATATCAGGCACCAGCTGATGTAACATCCCATCTTAATACTGTTATCATTTTTATAAAATTTATAGGACTGTATTACACTAGCTAAATATTTTGGTGATAAAATAACATTTATTTTGAAATTCACAAGGAATATTTGGTACTTATGTATTGTTGCAACTATGCTAACTCTCAAGATAACTCATTAAATTGGCAACCCCAATTGTATGTGTCATAGGCACTGAATCGGCAACTATGCTTTGTTTCGTATTCCTGCACTTGTTGCAATTCTAAGCTTAACTGTTCGTTTATATGGCAAGCTCAAATACTGAAATGCAAATCTGAGATTTACCGAATTCTTAAATGAAATTTATTAATAAAAAATTTTTTTTAATAATAATATAATAAGATAATATAAAATTAATAATAAAATGAATGAAATAAAATTATTTTTCTTTTATTACTTATATATGTATAATTACTTATTACTTTTACTTAATATTTTTCAACTGCACCCTCCATATTCCTATTAGTATATTTCGTTTTTAAAAATTTGTGCAGTTTTATTCAATGTTGCCAATATAGTTGCAATACTATATAAGTAGCAAATTTTTTATTAAGGTATTTTATGTTTTTGTTTCACATTTTTTATCCAATAAGATATGTCATTTTTAGATGCAAAAGGGCTGATGATATTGAAATGCTTGAAGAAGATGTTCAGAAAATAGCAGTGAAAATTGAAGAAGAATTGAATTCACTGTTTAAAGATAATAGCTTCAAATATAGAGCTAAATACAGAAGTTTGATGTTTAATATAAAAGATCCTCGCAATCAGGTACAATTTATAAACTTTACATATTGTATATTTTATTTTGAAACTTTAATTAGCTCTCAGATTTATTATTTTTTGTCAGGTTTAAAATTATATAAAGTAATTATTAAAAAAAATAATATTTTGTTTAAGGAATGGGTAACTGTTGCGCAGAGTATATTTTTTGGGAACAAAAAAAAATCCCCTGTTAAAACTATATTATTAAAAAGTTAATATTTTTTACCAAAACATTTAAATATTTTATGACAGTTTAATAATGTATGTATTTTTGTAATGTGTGTACAGGGTTTATTTCGAAAAATTTTGAAAGGTAATATACCTCCTGATCATTTAGTACGCATGTCACCAGAAGAACTGGCCTCAATTGAATTGGCTAGATGGAGAGAACAAGAAAACCAGCATGTAAGTACACAGCTTAGTTTAATTATTTAAAAGATATAAAAAGATATTTGTGTCACTTTCTGTCTAACAATTTAATGGAGCATAATAGATTGGTACAATCAAAAAGCTTTTTAATTTTATTAGTTTAGTTTAATAACTAAATGAAAAAGAATTCAGGGGAGTTGCCAGTTCTTCAATACTATTAGGGTTGTTAAACGTCCACCCATCAAAGTGTAATTCAGTATTTCCGATTCGTGATAACCATGTTTAAGTAAAATATGTTTAAAAAAATGCTCTTATTTGTACAAAGATTACATATTTTTAAATATTTGAATAAAAAATTTTCTTAAGTATTTGCCATCTAGTAATTTTGAGGTTCACAATCCTTTTAATAGATATGTATGTTAACATTTTGAAAATATGCAGAATTTTATTTCATAATAAAGAAATTTTGTAATATAATTTACTTATGTATATTGAGGAAATCATTGTTATCCATAGTTTAACTCTTTATAATTATAAATTGCAATTAATTTTAGATATAAATCAATTATATTTTTTAGAATGCTTTTAAAAATATTTTTGTTTAGCATTTTTCTTTGTACAAATCATCATTTTAGCTGTATCATATGTCTTTCAAAACACTAAAATTGTTAATGAGGAAAAATGAAATGTTCAAATTTATACTTAGGGATTATGTATCAATTACTCTTGCATTTTGAATAAAATGTAACTTTTAAGATATAAATTTCTTATCTTTTTTTTTTATTATAACATAAAATTCAAAATTTCGAATTCAGATGTTTGAAATGACTAAGTTTTCTATAAATCTGGAAAATAATTGTAAGCATTTTTGAAATTTGCATGACCTATGCTCTGTATGAAATATTGCAATGTGTAAATGAGGGGTGGGGGAGGAAGAAAATTTCTTAACGGTCTGAAATCATGATTAAATTGGTTATGTAAAGCAGGATAAGCATTAAATAGGACATGATTGTAATAAGGAAGGAATAGGGTGAGTAATTTAGTGAAATAATAGGTAATTAAAAAATGGAGGATGGTTTGCAGAGTTACATAATTCACAAAATATATTTTAGTGAAGAAGTGTCTTTTATTGCAATTTAGAACTGAGCAATCTTATTTATTTAAGCAAACAAAGGCTTTTTTTTTTTTTTTTTTTTTTTTTTTTTTTTTTTTTTTTTCATGGATATGTAGAAATCAAGTGTTTGTTGTTTAAAATATCTGAATAAAGGTTTTCTTTTTAATTATATAAATTTTATATATGCTTAATCTTTTATGTTCTTTAGAGTATGTTGCATTTTCCTTATTATCTATTTGACTTTTCTAAGCTTATCTTATAAGTGGTATTACAGTGAGATCGACTTTAGTTTCGATACCACTTGAGACCTATATTGTAGGACTGATGCCATGCTGAATCCATTGATGGTGAGAGTCCTTATGTTGGCACAACATGGCTGTTTGGGGAGTAGTGTACAAGCTCAGGTGTTGGCTATGGATCAGAATTGAAACTTGTCACTAAAAGAATTTGTGTTGACTTTAATTGTAATGCTAATAAACATATTAGTTTATTTTTAAAATAAGTCATCTCTGACATAAATATCTGATAAAAGGCTGATTACAAACATTTTAATTAAATTGACTTTTTTTTCACTGCTAACATATATCATACAGAAACTAAAGATTTCATCCATATCCTTTTCAATGAATTGTTTACTGATAACATAAATCACGTTAAAAATTGTGTTTGAATCTGTAGATGTGTTCTATTCATGGAAAACAGTTAAACTCAATAGTTTAGTAATTTGGAGTTTTGAGCATTGTGTATGAGTCAAGTTGATAATTCAAGAATTCATTACTTGTAATGTAATTTTGCTGAATAATTGGGATGCTTGCTACATGTTAAACTACAGTGAGATTTTAGTCTTCTCATGGTGTTGGTTTGGTTTGAAGTTTTAAGAACTTGATTTGCATTGAAATGATCTTGTCATCTCTGACCAAAGTTCTAAATTATGATATCCCTCACCAGTATTGCTTTTATTCTTTCATTATTAGAAATTATGTTTGTTATGGTTGTATTTAAGATTCCTCAAAAGTATTAATCTTTTTAAATATATATATTTAATGTGCATATGTAATTTATTTAGTGTATGTAATTATTGAATATTTTAGTTGTTAGATATGATTAAACGAGTGCAATTAGAACAGCGAAATAGTGGAAATGGTTTGCTCTTGAAGAAAACACATAAAGGAGAAGTTGAAATTGAGGATGACTTGACAAGTGTAAATGAGGTAATTAAATTTTGAAATTCAATGACAGTGTTAAGATTATAAAATAATATTCCTTATCAAGTTTGTGACTTTAAATAAATTTTGTATTCATCTTAAAAATGATTACTTAGCCAAATTTGTATGAATCTTTTAAAGTTTTCCTAAAGATTGTGTGTATTTGTGTTATATTTTTGTAAAGTTAGGAAATATATTGATAATTTTAAATAATAAGAATCAGAAAGCTGACATGTTTTTAAATAGTAAGTGTATATGTTACCTTTAAAGTGGTAATTGTGCACTTTCTCTATTTGTTCTGTTTAAGTGCAGAATGATCTAAAGAACAAGAGTTTCCTTACTTTCTTTATCTAGGGTAATGTGCACATTTAACATATTTTGATTATTTAAATTGCAGAACTTATGGCTAAAGTGAAAATTTTATACTTGCAAGATCTGAATTAAAAGTTTTCATGAAGATATATACTTTTTAAAAATAAGATGTCTCTCTTCTGTTTAAAAATATCTTATGCCAAACCTCAGTAAAAGAATCCTTTAAGTACCCAGGGCTTTTCACAGATTGCCAGTCTAAATGTGCCACAAATCATTGTGTTTGTTGCAAAAATCAGTTATGTAATTCAAAGTGTCACCAATTCTTAGATTGCATTAACTAACCATGAATTTTCTTAGTTATAAAATTTGTATGTTGAATTATAAGTATAATTATTTCAAATTGTTAAATTAATTCTTTGTATTTTGTTTTCATTTATTGTCTTGAATCTGTCCGATTCTTAAATATCAAAAAATAAGTGTGCTATACTTTGATATAATGCATATAACCTTATTTCACCTTATTTACTGCAGGATATTCCGAAAACAGAGCTGAAGGATATTCTTGAGGATCTAGAACCAGAAAAGGAAGAAGTTAAAGATAGCACTCATCTTCATCGTTCCCATTTATTTGATTTAAATTGTAAAATATGTACTGGAAAAGTTGTACCTTCTTTAACAGATGAAAATATTTCTAAAAAGGTGCGAGTTGCCCATTCCATTTCAATTGAACATGATTCTCCTTCTACTTCAGATACTTCTGAGAAATCAGTATCAAAAACAGTTGATGAGAAATCACCAGTATCTAATAGTGGAGAAGACTCATTAGACGGAGAATCGACTTCTTCTGTGTCTTTTGCGTAATTATTTTTTCAATTATTTTTTTAGTCATTTTAAGGATTAATTAATTAAATTTTGTATTTAATTTGTCAAAACTATCATCTTATGAACTGAATAAGTTCAAAATTATAGTTGAATGTTTTGATACATTAGGATTATGCATCATTCAAGATATGAAAACTCAGTTTGTTTTGGAAGTGGAGAGCCAGTGAATATTGATTGTACTCTTCACATGATATAAACTGTATTATTAACCACTCCTGTGTACTTTCTTTACACTATTAAAAATTGAAATGAACTTTGTAACTTTTAAGAAAATTTATCTGTTATATTCTTTATTTTTATTATTTGTTCATAATGAATTCTTCATTAGTTTCCAAATTTGCTTAAAATTCATATCGGTGTTAAATGGCATTTTTGTAATCGTAAAGTGATCTTACTACATATATTATAGTGTAGTACAGCTTACAAGCCTTCTTATTTAAATTGGCAAATCTTTTATGTGTGAAATTTTGGAATTTTCTCTGTAGAGGACAACTTTTATAATTTTTTTTTCTAAAATAGAAGTTATATTTCTCATTCATTTAACAAAGATTAATAACAAGATATAATTTTTTCTTTATCATTGTTTATTAGAATTTCAGTGGACAAGAGTTTCTCATATTGGTTTGCATGTTTTTAATTCAGCCTTAATGTGTGTTTTATTTTATTGTAGGTCTCCTGTAGTTGGTGTAAAACCTTGCATAATAGAACCTTCATCTAAAGCTGTTTGGAAAGGTTTTATCTTTATGCAAGATGTAGCCAAATTTGTCACTAGTGCTTATAAAGTTTCAGGTCATACTGATAGACTTCAAGCTGTAAGTTTCTTTCTTTATGTGTTTAGTTGCTTATGTAACTTTTTTTTAAAAAACTTTCTTAACCCTATCTTTTTAGAGGTAGCAAATAGTTTGTATTATACAAAATATACATAACAGATCATCAGTCCTTTTTTGTTTATCTTTTTTTTTTTTTTGCATTAACCTTTTGGAGACGGCGGTCTTTGTGAGAAAAATGCCCTTAAAGACGGCGCTTCTAGCGAACTTTACTCCCCCCCTTTTTCGGAGCTGATTTATGACACCATACATCGGCGGATAAAAGAAGCAGAGCAGTCGTTGATACCCCGCTGAATAGTGGGGATGTTCACGGCTTAGAAAGTCCCTAAACACAAATAGTCTCCCTGTCTTAGGGAAACATGTTTTCTTGAAGAATCCAATGTAGTAATTACTAATGTTTTCAGTTCAAGAAAATTCAAGAAATTTTAGCACAAAACAGAGGTGATAATATAAAGAATTTCATAAAAAATTAAACGCCTATATCATTATAGGAAAAGGTTCAATAAACTAATCTAAATTTAATTGATTTTATTTAAGAAAAATATTTATATTTTGATTTTCAATTAAACTTATTAAAATAGTTATAAAAATGTTTTAAATTTATTTTTTATTCATATATATATAAATGCTGGAATTTGATACTCACCTGGTGTTAAAATTTAAAATAGTCAAATTAGAAATAAGAAGTAAATAATATGATTCTTCATAACTTGCACATAATTATAAGCAAAAATACAAAATAAAATAAAAAGCCCAATTGCTGATCATGTTTTATGTTATAATGCAAAGTTCAGACTTTCTCAAATCGACAATAAAATGAGTTTAAAAGCTCTTACAAGCATCTGCATATCAATAAACATATTGCCATAAATCCTTTTTGAAACTTCATTGTTGCTCAATTTATAATTGTTTTTTTTTTAGAACATGCCATAAAAATCTTAAAAATTTAAACCTCTAAGGATTTTTCGTATATATCTTCCATAAAGGAAATGAAAGATTTGATGTATATAATTGTCATTTTTATTTTTCCATAATCCATTATATTATGATACATTAGAATTCATAGTACTCAAGGAATCCTAAGATTAAATCTACATTTTATTGTAACAAGCATCTTTCAAAAATAAAAATCTTTATTTTGATCTAATTCTTCTTATATATACAGAAAATTATGATAAAACATTTACTGTGCCAAATATATAAAATTAATAGCAGTTAAGTGTTTCGCATTATGCTATAAAATATGAATATCCTAAGCCTATAAGTGTTGGCCCCCTTGTTGATAGTGCGACATTGTAGTCACTACATGTTTTTATTGAAAATGGTAAAGATTAGAGGTTCCATTGTGTAACAGAGCTGATACGCATAAAATCAAAGTCCTTACGTTGCCGTAGTGTGAAAATAAGAAGTGGGGGCTCTAGCTCGACTATTGTTCTCGTTTACTTGATCGTCATTTAAATTACGAGATCCGTCTTATTACTTTGACCCTAATAGAACTCGTAAATGAAATATTAATAATTTATCAATTTATATATACCTCGTGTTCCTAAAAATAAATTCTTTTAAATATACATTAGAAATTTAAAATTATATTTTTTCCAACATTAATAAATTGTTTTCATTAGTAAAAAAGAGAAAATTCTTTGAATTCTTAGAATACTTGATAGTAAAACGCAAACAATAAGCTGAGATATCAAAGACTAAATATTATGACTACAAACATATTTAAGTTGCCGAGGAGCTTCATGCATCTCGACAAACTTGTTTATTCAAAAGGATTATATTATTCTTATTTCTAATTAATTGTTTCTTTTGCGAGTAAGGGTAACATATATTGGGACTTCTTTAATTTTTTGTTTCACTTTTTGTACAAAAAGGGATATTTTTAGCCTTTGAATAATCCTTACTTTTTATTTAAAATTTCAAAATAATTGCATATTATTGCTTAAATTCTAAGATTACAGCTCTGATTTTTTTATGTAATGAACTGACTTTGGTGTGTGAGTTTGTGCATAAGGGAGGGACACGTTGATTATTTATATTTTTTTAGATTGTTTTGATTTAACAATTTTATTTTAGTTACATTTAAATATGCCTTCAGAATAAAAATATAGTTACATTCAAAAATGAATAAAAGTGATTTCTTCTGAAAGTTGCGCAAATCCGAGAGAAATGCACCACTTTAAATAAAATGGCAATAGTTTAATGTTCTTTAGATAGCCCAGCACCATTTGATCCGCGGACCGGGGTTGCGGATCACTGCCCTAAGTGATTGGGTGCTTTTTACCTTATCTCTCAAAATCTAACACAATATCAGTTCCCCTAAGAGGGTTACTTTCATTCTCCTAATAACGTTCGCCAAGTAGAATAGGACATTCTTGAAGAAGGGCTTGGTCGGCATAGTTTCTATTTATCCTATGTACGATAATTTCATTGAAAAGGAAATGCACTCTAAAGACTTGTTATGGCAACTAGAGGAAGAATAGTTTTCCGGCTACTTGAAAGCAACCTTGAATATTTACAAGAAGGCAGATGTGCACTTCTAGGTTTTATTACACCAAAAAAAAAGGCATAGGATAATCAACAATGACCAAAACTAAAACATCAACAATAATCAAGAGGGCAAGCATTCTTTATCGATATAAAAGATTTTACAACCTGCTTTCATGCTTATTTACAAGAACCATCTGATTCTGTATTCAGAGTTTCAAAAGTTGAATAGCCTTAGAGCGTAAAACGAACACTTTTTTTCTTTGTACTATCATACCTAAAAAGTGTGACTCACGATAACTGGGAAAAAAAAAAAAAAAAGAGAACAAACACATTTTTTTTTTTTTTACTTCAATATAACTATCTATTAGACTACGTTCTTATTATATTTATTCTTCAGATAGATTTTAGAGCATTTTGCAAATTTTTTGTAATTATTATTATAAAGGACACTTACTTTAATTTTTTTTTAATCAGGAAATCCAACACTGTAGAACTTTCAAAGAATAATTGTGTAACAAAAGCAAGGATTTCATTTTTGCTTTTAAGGTTTTTGTATAAATCGAGGCTTTTTCTTATGTTAAAGAGCTTGTAATATATGTTTTCTACAAATTTCAAAGAAATTATATCGAATTAAGAGTTTCTGGTTCGAATACTCGACTTTTTTATACATCAATTGTTATAATAAAAATGTCGAAGTTAGTTTCGTGTGCATTTTATAAATAAAGTCGAAGGATTAAAATGGATAATTTTAAGAATCTGTAACGAATATTTCTGTAATTTTTTGTTGTAAATATCTTTTCTTTTTTGTTTTTTGTTGTTTATACACCATTAAAAATACGCTTTTTTATGCTTCAATATAAATTTTTTTAAAAAAATTCTTCATTCTGCATAACGTAAGATAACAGTATAAATACGTTTCTGTACAGTAATACATTGTGTAATCTAGATATGTATTATAAATGTGAAAGTTTGTGAGGATGTTTGTCCGTCTTTCGCGCAAAACAACTGAATGGATTTTAATGAAACTTTACAGTAATATAGCTTATACATCAGAAGAACACATAGGCTATAATTTATAAAGATATTGTGTGAAGTGTCCAAAATATAACGATATTTGTCAAGTAGGTAGGAAAAATTCTGCCATTCCAAGCAATTCTGGCGTGCGCTGCAAAAAAGCCCACGACAGCATATATATATCTTTTGTTTGTAAAGAAACCCTTTTTGTTTTGGCTACGCATGGCACTCGCTTCTAATTAATTCCTGTGATCAGCATAATCCCTAATTTTTTTTTTATATTTCAGAATAAAACTAAGTTTTGAAGGGAGAGGTTGTTATACATCTCTCTTTATTTGAATGCCTTTTTATGATTTTATTATGCACATTTGGAATTAAGAAATTGATCTATTTTTAACAATAAATGCTTTTATCCGTTATGGTACTTAAAGTAAATAAACTTTCTCTTCCACACTACATCATTTGGACAAGTTTTCAAAATTTGTTTGTGTTTAGTAATTAATTATAACGCTGTAATTGAATAGGCGGATATTGCATTTTTTAAGTATAAAAATAATTATATATACTGTACTGTATTTTTGGAGTTAGTTAATATTAACGTCGCACTGTTAAGCTTTTAACAACGGACCACGTAATTTTAAGCCATGGTCAAGTGACGTGGATGACACCTGAGCTGGCACCCCCTTCTCGCAAGTACCACACCGCTCCAATTTAGAGAAGGAATATTCTACCAATACTTAACAGGAATATTCTTTGAAAACGATTTGACTATTTATTTTAAGTGAACGGTGTATACAATTAATTTTACAGTGGAATATCTTTAATTAATTTATTAGCTCTAACGGATTAAATTTCCCAAAGTGGAGTATTTTGTTTATGTATATCCCTTAATTTTCAATGTAGTGATCCAAAAAAAAATATTGTATGAAAACTGCAGTAAATCCTAATGCGGTGGATAAAGTATTAACGTGCATCACTTCCCCTACACGGCGGGTCTTACAAAGTTCTAATAAAGCTCGAGCTATGACAGTAGCTAGACATTTTTGCCAACTTGATTCTATCGTTAACATTTCACTATGTTTTTCATTGAATCGCCATTATAATTTAAGAAACGGCATTGCTTGTGAATATTACAATTTTAACATAAAATAAATACCACAGAAAGTAATATTACACTTTTAGACATAAATTATTTACACTATTTTGAGCGTTTATTACACAAAACTTTTAACAATGTGTTACTTTTGCTGAGCAGAGATCAGATCATCTTCCTCATTTTCTAACTTACAATCGGAATCAGAATCATCAAAAATTTAATCTTCTAAATCTGCTAAAACTTTCTGAATTTCATCAGTGGTAAGTCCCCTTTTACGTTTAGGCATTTTTTTAAAAATCAAATTGGTTTAAAATGAAATGATTAGGTAATCGAGATGACAAAATCGCTTGAAAAAATAACTATGCACTCTCCGCTAGTGAGAATTTAAGCATAAGGGAAAAAAGAGGGATTTCTAGATAAGGGTGAAAGAGGGAACTGTATTCCCCTCCTTTTTAAATACAAAAGAAACCGGTCAAGCAAATGATTTTCCAGGTCTGTAATAGGCCTCATGCTGTTTCGAAAGCTGTTAAGAGGGGAAAGCATTGCGTGGCCGATACACCGGTCAGAGCCGTCTTTTAAAGGTCTGTTCCTTTTGGCCTTTATATCGGCCAGCCGTCCTCAAAATATTAACTTAAGCTATTAATGAAAATTGCATAAATTCCTTGAACAGGCTTAAAATTAAATTATTTTAAAAATTTACCCCCTTTTCAATGATCGCTACAATACAAAAACATTTTTACACATTTATTTACAATTTAAATAAACAAGGAATATTTTCAGTCTGTAAAATAATTTTTCTCTTTGATACACAGGGAACAAATGCTGGTATTAAACTTTTAAATAAAATTTTTACTGATAAAAAATAAAACCATGAAAATTCGTAATTCTTGTATTTTTTTATATGAAATAGGCAAATTTAAAAGACTTATCTCTTGTGGACCCTTGCTTGCCATGTATAGTTAATTTATTGATAATTAAACCACATAGTTACTTAGTGGTGGGTGTTTTGGTCACAATCTTCAAAGCCAATGATTTATTAGTGTAATCATTGGTTCTGGTTCTGATTCTACAAAAAAATCACAAAGAATGCTGTCTCCTTCATATTAAATTTAATGTAGTGTGTAAACTCTCATATGGCTATGGATATGGCTCATGGCTGTGGATGCTAGAAGCATAAAGGTGCTTGCTCATGTGTAGTTTTTAGCTTTGGAATGAGCTTCAAAGTAGTAAAATCAGTCACAATAAGCTTTCAAGTAGCTTTAAAACTACATTGTGCTATGATTTTACTGAATGCTTCAGAACTTTGAAATCACATGATTTAAATAGAAAATATGGAAGGGAGATGAAATGGGGGGGGGATCGCTATTGTTTAATAGATGGTCCAGAATTTAATTATAATGAAAACCAGAATTGGGTAAAATTAAACTGGGTGTCATTGCTTTTGTTGTTAGATAATCTGTTAATTGTAAAATTCTTCTTCATAACCAGGTGTAATATTGCAATCAGTAAAGACTTGACCATGTGAAGTATGACAGGCTACATAGAAAAGTGTGTTTCTCCATGTTTGGTAACTAAAGCTGTATCAGTGCTAAGTATGCATTGCAACTCGTATAATCTTTGAGCATTTGTTGTAATTTGAAATTTATGAATCTCATGTTTCATTAGTGATATTTTTTTTAAATATTTCTCAGTAATTAATTTTTTGTGTGCATCTACAGTCGTTTTCGTATAAAATTTCTGGTTATGGGTTTTTATATGATTAATCGTATTATAGATATTATATGCTTCTCCCAAAAATAATAGTACAAACATTAATGTGAGATTGTTTGTTTTAGACGTTTCTAATCATGGCAATTTTTTTCTATAAAAAATATTTCTGTTCATGTGAATTTTTTCCTTAATACATAGGCTATATTCATGATATGCCGAATCCTTAAGTGGCTTCTTTTAGTTAAATCCCAGTTTGTTAAAACAGATGAAGTGAAATTGAATTATATCTTTCTCCTTTTTTTGCTTTGCAAGCCTCAAAAGGTAATTTATGTTAGTGTTTTGCATATTGCTTGATGACTTCTTCAAGTAAGTAAATGACATGTGTGTGTGTGTGTTTGAAACGAACACAAAGCAGCATATTATATCAGGGATTTTATTATATATATAAAAAGGTTTGCAGGTAGATTTTATTAAATTGTATTTTCACTTTTTAATCTTCAATAAATACACAATGGAAAATGAAAAACAATGGTTTGTTTTAAATTTGTAACAAACTACTATATTTTAGAATTATTTAAATTAAGACTCTTATTTTATAAGTTTCTACATTACAGTTTTTATATTTAATTAATATTTGTAAAACATCTTTTGGATTATAATTTTTGTAATAAAAATATTTTTCTTTAATAGTTTATCCAAAGAAAAATGACAACAGTATTTAATTTTGCGAAAAAAGTTCAATTTTGAGTGGTACTGCTTATTTTGAAATAAAGCTTGGAACAGCATTTTATATAATCTTCCTATTCTTTTTCTTGTATTACATTGAAGTAATATATAAACTCACACAATGCAAATAAAACCACAAAACCTGGCCAAAATATTATCTGATATAAGACCAATATATGAAAACACAAAAATCGGCACAACCTGGAAACTGGTCACTTGTCCAGCACAATAGCTGACCGACACCATCAGACAGTGAAAAACATGTCTAATAGGTTTATATTATCGCCTCTAACTACTACACAACTGTCACATCAGTGTTTGAGGTTTTTATCAAACCCTATGGCAACCATACATACTCTTGCACCAGGCCCTCTTCAGCTCATCAGTGATCGTTGTAGCTGATCTTCGAGCTGCAATTGAGTATCCAGGGGCGTCCCATAGGTGTGTGATGTGATTAAGGTCAGGATATCGCAGGCTACTCCAATTGGAGGTATTCCTTCATCAACTGAGTTCTGTGTGGACATGCGCTATCGTCCATAAAGATGAAATTTGGTCCATATGAACCGCTGTTAAGTCTAGTTTTGGGTGCAATGATTTCGTCACTGTACCCTTAACTTGTCAGAGTACCTTTATCGCACACATGAAAGTTGGTTTGCCTTCTGTGCCACGATGCTTCCCCAAATTATCAGACAATCTTGACAATGTTAGAGGCTCATATCGGCTCCTGAGTTCTCTCCAGATGAGAACACTTCGCAAGTCACTGTCTAGACCGAATCACAACTCATCTCTGAAGAGAACCCACCCCCAATTATCCTCTGTTAAAGACAGTTGTTCTTGGCTCCATACTAGGTGGTCTTGTTTCTCCTTCACAGTCAAATAGATGCAGACTAGAGCACCTGTCATACAGGCCACCTGCATTAAGTCTGTGTGACTGTTATCTATGAAAAGGATATTCCTGTTGCATTATTCAGTTTAGGAGACAGTTTTGTTGTTGTGACTGACCTATCCTTTTTAGCTAGAAGTTACAAATAACAGTCTTGAACTGTTGTTGTTGCTTATTTGCGGCCTAGGCCAGATCGGTTGATCGCTGTTCCTGTCTCTGAACTGTTTCCACAAAGGGGATACTACATTTCTCAAAACCCTGAGTTCCCAACTGCAGGTAGCCTGTAATTGACCCACTTTGAATATTCCAACTATCCACCATCTTGCAGCAGCATCCAGACACTGATGATTGGCCATATTAACTATGGGTAAACCAAAAAATTCAAAAAACATTGATTGGGCTAAGCTACAATGTATCAAATCGACCTTATACTACAAGTTTTTAGCGAGAAAGTGAGGTACTTACCCCATACAAAGTCGACCACAGCACCACTGTGTGACAGAGGCGTCTGCAAAGAGCTTGGCTATCATCTGGCACCTTATTTGCATGTAGGCGTTAATTATTATGTTCTTTTTTTTTAAAAAAATCTTTCCTCCCTTTAATTGTTTTCACCAGTCTATATATATATGTGTGTATTTTGTTTTCAGGATTTGCCAGATACTATCCAAGTTTGTGGAAGAATAATTCCTGATCAAGTGTGGGATTATTTAAGCAAGATCAAGCAGTCAGGAAGCAAAGTAGGGTTTATTTCATATAGTTATTGTTGAATTGAATCTAAGATATATATATATATATATATATATATATATATTATTTCATAAAATTATTTGTTAAATATTTTCATTCAATTATATATTTTCATTCTCATTTACTTGTTTTATTGCATGCAGTATTTATGTATATTGTCGTCCAAAAGTTGAGGTAAAAACTAATTTTTCTGTTTAATTTGAAAACGCATCAATGTAGAAACAAGAAATTGCAACGAAATCTGTACTAAATAGTTTTTTATTGAATGCAACATGTAAACTTTCATAAATTTAACTCAAACGTGATTTACAATAGGGGGGGGGATTCATTTTTGCAGAAAGCATTACATCACTAATTCATGTGGGAAAATGGGTTGTAATATAAAATAAGTGCATACCTAGCCGTGCCGTGCATTAGTGGCATCAGCTATCCATGCTACCAATCAAGTTATCAGATACCAAAATAGGAAGTAAAGCCAGATACAGCATACTCCTTATTTCAGTTCATGTAATGCCATTCAGGAAGGACTTGAAGCAGCAACATGTCTCCCAAGATAATCCTAAATTGGCTCTATCAGATTCAAGTCTGAGAAATGAGCCAACCATTTCATTTGCCCAGAATCATGATCCTTAAAAGAGTACTCAACAAGTACAGCTTAGTGAGAGTTCACACATTATCATCCTTCACAGAATTAATTATTATATAAAGTTCCAGTATATATGGGGGAACATATTGATCAAGGATCTCATGTTGATGTATTGCATCTGTTAGAATTCCTCCTTGGAACACTTGTAGATCAGTATGAAAACCATGCCCAAACTATTATTCCATTACCTTTGGAACTGTTTATTTCAACAGTTATTGAAACGATTGTGTCTGGTTTGTTGATTGCTCCAGATCAGCAGACGCTTTTAGTTGTTGTTCTCTGTGAACTTGGACTAAGTTGTGAAGAAAACAAAAGCCGATTGCTTTTTTTATCCAGAAAATGTGTTCTCTTGCCCAACATAAAGAGAGACATATCTGTCACTAGTTTAGTGGGATGTATACAATTAGTCTGGTTGTCTTGTGTAGAAACCTGTATTGTAAAGGTGTCTTTGCTCTAGCAGATATTCTTGTTCCTGATGCAACAAAATAATTTGCATTGAACTAAAGCATATGAGTGCTTCTGCTTTAGGCCAATAGAGCTAGAAAATTGTCTCTTGTGGGTGTTGTAACTCATCCTTGACAAGGAACATGTTATCTTGATAATAAATACTCAGATTTAAACTGATTCAGCAGTTGTTAGATCAGACTGTGAGACACATTGAGAGGTTTAGTAACATCAGCTTGAGACAACCTCTCCCCATCCCCTGCTCAAACTCACTTTAATGAAATGTGTAAACTACTTTTGAAAGCATTGCTAAACGCTTCCTGAATATTGTCAACCACTAACTATTGAAAATCAGCAATTTTGTGCAAAATGTACAAATGAAATTTCAGAAATTTGGTTTTTGCACACTTGCACTCATTCCTGTTTAAGTGTATTTCTTGAAAGTAGTAGTGGCTATCTCTTTTGCTAAAGTCTTCATAAAGTTTGTTTATATTATTCATACAAACTATGAATCTTATTGTTACTGTCATATTTCGTATCGCAAGCTTCGAAAAACCTGTACCTAAACTGTTGGAGGTTAGTGTATTGTATACAGTTTTTAATGGCTATTAGGGCAATCATATTTTTATTTGGATGAAAATAAAGTAAGCAAAACAGTTAGAAAATGAGGCTTCTAACCCCAAAACTTCATTGAAATATTTAAATTTAATATTATACAATAACATATCATCGTTTATCAGAAGATTGTTTTGATTATGAGTATCCGATTATTAAAAATATTAAATTGTTTTAAATAATGGATATTTTTTTTAATTAAATTTTTTTGAAATAAGAAATGTATATTTAAATGCATGTGTAATCATTAAAGCCTGATTGCTTTTTTAGTTATTTATAACAAATTATGTAGAAAGGAAAGAGAAGGGGATATTACTTTTATAAATTTGCTACCCTTTTTGCAGAACATTATTTAATTGTGCTCTGAGGGCTATAAATATCATTTGTATGTGTGTGAGACCTCGCTTAACGTGGGGTTATATGTTCCATCAAAGTAGAGCGTAATATGAAACAGCATTAAGCAAGGTTATCTCATAATGTAAATAATGGGGTTAAGGTAAGATGGGTAGAAAATTGGTCAGGTATTTTACCATTATATTTATTATGTTTTTTGCTCTTCTTCAGAATCACTACCTTCAATATTTTTGTGTTCTTCTTGGTCCGCTAATTCCTTGAGCTCATCATTAGAAAAACTTGCTGCTATTTCTTGCACTATTTCTTCAACATCTTCCACATTTACCTCAACTTAACTGGTTTTTTTCGCTAATTCCACTATTTCATTTATATTGACAATACCAGTGCCACTGACCTTGCTTAGATCTGGCCAAATGTTCTTCCACACCCCTTTCAAACATTTTTCTGTTACCTCATTCCAAGAAAGTTGTATATTTTCTACAGCATTCATGATATTGTAGTTATTACAAAACTCTCGTATTGATTGTTTCTCTTCTCTGTCTGTTTTTCAAACATCTGTCTAAATGTTTGCACTGGTATTAAGCCTTAAAATTTTATATAATGCCTTGATCCATTGGTTGGATTAAGGCAGTTATAGGCGGCAAGAAAACCACTTCGATTAGAATGCATGTGATTAAGTCAGATAAATTCGTTGGAAGGCTTGGAGCATTATCAATTAAAAGTAGTGCTCTTGATTCAAGTTTTTTGATTTCGCAATAGCATTTAACAGAAGGGCAAAAATATTCAGTGTTTCATTCTGGAAAATGTTCATAGTTATCCATGATTTTTTATTAAGACTCCAGTGATCCTTTCATCACTCTTTGGTTTTTGGAATGGTAAACAAGTAGTGGTTTTAATTTAAAATATCCACTTGCATTACCATCTAGTAGAAGAGTTAAGCGATCTTTTGTAGCTTTAAATCCTGGTGCACGTTTTTCTTCATGTTATAGAAATGTTCGATTTGGCATTCTTTTTCCTAATATGCCTGTTTCATCAATTTTAAAAACCAATTCTGGAGGATAGTTTCCTCGTTCAATAACTGTTTTTAATGTTGTTGGGAATTCAGCAGCCGCTTTCGTTTCACCACTTGCTTCTCTTGTAATCTATGTTATGAAGATTATTTCGATGTTTAATTCTACTAAACCATCCTTGACTTGTCACGAAAATTTCACTTGCCTCAACCTGAATGCAATTAAAAATTCTTCTTGCTTTTACCATTATAATAGATTTGCTGTTCATGCACTGATTCTTTAAACATTATTGTTATTCACAACAATTACACCATAAATTAAATGGCTAGGACTTGAAGAAAAAATTTTATTCGACCATGCTCCATACACTCTTGCTTTCTCATAATTTAAACATACACTGAACACTACACACACTATCGCCCTCTCACGACAAATATTCACTTGTTGTGGGCATCATAATAATCATTTGTTCAGCACTGAACGTCCACCCCCAGGTTGAATGACACATTCAACAATTTACAAATAACACAATAATACACAACACAGAAAACACTAATACTCAATAACAGTAATATTGTTCAATACACAAAAGGTAAAGTGCTCAAACGCACAAAATTGAATTGAAAAAAATACACAAATTTGAAATTTTCACATACATTATTCACTTGAAAAGGGTAAAATACAAAGTTTAGTTATAGGACTTATAAAAATTCCAATTTTAGTTTTCACTAACACTACTTTATTTTATTATTTTTACCATGATACACTTCAAGAATTCTACCAAGAGGCCAATTACACACAGGTAAATTATCGTCTTTCAGAATTACCATATCATTTATTTTTACATTATTCTTTTCAAAATACCATTTATTTCAATTCTGAAGTGTACTCAAATAATTATTTGACCAACGTTTCCAAATCTGTTGCACAATTTTTGTTTGTTTTTGCCACACTTTTAACCTGTTATCAGACGCTTCAGTTAAACTTGGCTTTGCAATGGCTGTGATGGGACGACCAACTAGGAAAGGACCAGAAGTCCAAGTGTCAAAATCGTCAGGGTCACACGACAAAGGCTAGAGGGGACATGAGTTGAGAATTCCCTCAATTTGGTTAAGAATGGTTAAAAATTCTTCGTATGTAAACTTTAAATTACCCCTTACACTCCTGAGGTGATACTTGACGGCTTTCACTCCAGCCTCCCTCAGACCTCCGTGATTTGGAGTTCTTGGTGGAGTAAAACTCCACTCAACACGTTCTTCACACAAAAAATAACACAAATTACTGTCACAATTACTCATAATTTCCCTAAGTCTTTTTAACTCTAATTATGTGCCAACAAAATTGGTAGCGTTGTCTGAAAATATATGCTTCGATTTTCCTTGACTACTAAAAAATCGCTTTAAAGCTGTGATGAAAGCTTCACCAGATAAATCAGTAACTAATTCTAGGGGACATGCCTTTGTCACCATGCACACATAGTCTTTATTTAAAACTCCTTTTCTTTGATTAGGATATTTAATCCAGAAATTCCAAAACAAATCTATTATAAAGAAAACTGTGAAATTCTCTTGGCTGACAATTGGTCCATAATTTGTAAACAAGTAATGGGTTTTGCCTTAAAACAGTATACTAAAAAAACACATAAGTAAATACAAAATCAGCACATTCACATAAAAAGTACTATCAAGAGCTATCCTAAAAATATGTTAAACCTTACAGAAAATACAGTTTACATACAAAGAAATACACATATGAAAATTCACCAAACCTAAGTAAACAATAGCTTAGGAAAGAATTAAGATCCATGACACAAACAATGCTCTCTTAACTTTTTCTCACTTTCTATATTCAGATAGTAAACAACCTAAAATCTTTTCTCACTTTGAATACCAAGCTTCTCATGTAACATTCTCGAATTAATTCTAAGAGTACACATAACAAAAATCAATCAATTAAAAATAGACAGTTTCCTAATTCACTATGAAATTTTCACTTTGAAATCACGCATGAATGACTACTAACAATATAAGAAAAATATAAGAAAAAATTGACTCAATGTAAAATAATTCCAGTCAGATAAAGTAAAAAAACATTTACTTGCAAAGAAAATTTGAAAAGTAAAGCATTAGAGGTGTATATTAATAAAAAATCTTGTGAATTTAAAAACATATTGCTGGATTTCCTTTTTCCTGTAAAATGACATTTTTCATGCTCATAGAATCAATGAATCATAACAAAAGAAAGAATTATAAAAAAAAAATTCATGCAAAAATACATACAAATATAGAAATGACAAGCAGTTTTAGACATCACAGTAATTATATATTAAAAATAGATTCTAGATTATACATTAAAAATATTCAATTAAAATAATTCATTTATTCAATATTCAAAAATATAAAATAATTTCAATCCAATGAAATAAAAAAAGAAACATTTACTTGTAAAGAAAATATGAAAAGTAAAGTATTTGAGGCATATTATTACATAAAAAATGCATATGACATCAACAGTTTTGACACCATAATAATTATATAGCAAATATAGGACGTTAAAAATATATATACCTTAGTAAATACACTTACCTATATATAATCGAAAAAAAAAACTTTTAATGGAATATATCATTAATGAGGCAAAGTACTGATTAGTTTCAAATTTAGAATCATTTGCATTTGTGATGATATTATTTAAATTAATAATTACATTATTTTTATGCATATGTATTAAAATTCAATATTATGTAATGGTAAAAATATCTAAAAATCAAACAAAAGTTTTGAAATTTAAAAAATAACATTTTGCACACTTTGAGTGCTAAATTCTTTATGAAAATAATTTAAATGAATAACGTAAATAAATAAATAATTTTTCCTCAAATAATAGTTATGTGAACAATTAAACTTGTTCATAAAATGTATGTAGTACAAAAAAATTACAAGGATATACATGCACAATGAATAACATACGAATCGATAATTGAATACTTTAATAAATAAAACAGAAAAATATAAAAAGCAAACATTAATTTAATTGGCCTTAAATTTCTTCATTTTTCGGTTATTTTTCATGGTTAAAATTTCTTTACTGCGCTTTTTTGAATGATTATTTAGGCATATATTCCTAAATGTAACAAATACTTTTTTAAAATATGAAAATGCAGGCATCTTACAATTTACACAAGGTGAATGAAACGAATGCAAGACATTCCACAACTCATGTAATTCCAGATACGCTTCTGTTATGCTTGTAAAGCAAGATAATTGGCAATCAACTTTAAGAAACTTTGATTCTAATGTTTTCGATATTAACAAATTAAAAATGAAATATTGCGTTGAAATGACTTTGATAACAATATCTGTGGGCATTTTTAAACCTCTATCCAGAAGTCTCAAATATTTTGTCCCTTCAGCATTTTCCGAGTCATAATTAATCTGCTTATCTAAAACAAATGTATGTCTGCAATCAGAGCATTCGAATTTTATATTATGCACACACTATCCCACTATATACATTAAAGCTTGGTACTCTTCTATTGAAATATCATTCGATTTATTTCTAATGTTTAATATTTCGTTGAAATCTGTAATATTTACTTTAACATGAAATATCTCACCTGAATGATTTGAAATTAAATTTTTTAGCGAGATAGTACCATATTTATCTGAGTGCAAAGTTAACAAACTTTTAATGCACAACTTATTTTCACATACACAGCTTGCAAAATTTCCTGCATAGTGACATGATAATTTGCTCCAAATATTTGTCTGTATTGTCCAAATCTGGATTCTAAATATCAGTTTGAAGTTTCCAGTTAAAATATTTTTGAAATTCTGCTCCATCAAAAGATACTTTATTAGTTCTGGGATGGTATTTACCGTATGCCTTCCTCGCTTAAACAATCTTCTTGTTTATTTTGTTTTAAATTTTTCCAGTAGTCCAGCCATTAAACAAATTTTGAAGAAAAAAAAAGTGGATCTAGCATCATCAATTGATGAAAAAAAACACTGTTTTTCAATTTAAGATTTTGACCCTTAGTTGGATTTTTAATATTCATTATTTGCCAGAAATCTAAAATATGTTTGATGAATATTGCAGTGTCCCTAAACATTTCTGGGTAGCCTAATTTATCTTTTAATATACTAGATGTATGGCCCAGCATTGCACAGGCTTTCTCTACTTTTATAAGAAAAAGCTTCAGCAAGATATACTTTTTTAAAATTTCTAGAAATAATGCATATTTTTCAGAATCAAAAAATGCTAACTCATATGTGTATCGATAAAATAAACGTTAAACATAACAAATAAAATTGATAAAAGTGTCAAATTATTATATTATTTTTAACATTTAAAACTACCATTTTTTTAAAATTAATCTGTGTGGAACCATTAGCCTGTGAATTAAAGCTTCCTGAAGCTTCCTCCATTAGCTTCCTGAGTGAGGGGCGAGGACCCTGTTCCTCAGGTCACTCCACAGCATGCAAAATAAGTGTTTTCATGAAAAAATTGTTTTAATATAGATTATGTAAACACTTATATTGCCATACCAACATAGTAATAACATTACAACAAACGCATGCATCAACTATCAACATTGATGTTGAAAGCCAATATCAAATGCGAATTAACTGGTACAGCAATGAAACAAAAATAACATTAAAACAAATACGCATAAACAATCAACATTAATCAACAAAGCCAAAATCACACACAAACGCGAAGTAACTGGTACAGTGATGAAACCGAAAACATTAAAACAAACATCTAAACAAATAAACATTCAAATCAAACAATCAATAATTAACAATTGAATATCAAACGCGAATGAAATTGAAAAGCAATGAAACAAAATTAACATTAAAACAAACACCCATCAACAATCAACATTAATTATGAAAGCCAAAATCACAAATGCGAATTAATGTTGAAAGCCAATATCGAAAGCAAATTAAATTGAACAGCAATGAAACAAATTTGCTGCCTCAAAATTTTCAGCATTACAATTTTCAATATGCTTTTCCCACGATTGAATAGCCATAACATGATGAGGAACAGAATTAATGGAACAGATTTCTTCAGAGACATTTACTGTATTAAGAATATTTAACAATTCGCTGAAATATGTTAACCTAGGAGGATTATTAAGAATTTTTCCAACAGAAGGTATATTTAAATCACGATTATTATTAAATATAATAATAGATATGTATTTATTTTCAGGGATTTTAAAATAGAGGGACAATTTTCGTAATTAATAAAAAGAAATTTTATGCTACTTTCACAATCATGTTTTAGAACATTATTTTTAGATAAGAAATCAGATATAGGATTTTCTTGCATTAGCAGATTTTCTTTTAAGCATTCAAAACTGGTAATTTCGTCTTTCTTAATGAAATTAGTAAGCAGTTGTGTTCATCTAATTGTTTCACTTTTTCCTTTCGTTGAATTGTCACCGAGCATTCTTTAATTTTTTCATTCAAGTAGGGTGGATAACCGGGGCAAATGCAAGGATATGCATTCTCTGATAATTTTGGATACATTCTAAGTATTTCTATAACTGTACCAGTCTTGTCTGTAATTTTATCTTTTCACACAATGAAAGAAAGATTCAGGGAAATGTTTAATACATACTACACTATTGTTAGTATTTTTAAAATCCCTAGGAATTTTCTTTTTCCAAGTTTGTGAAAACTGTTCATATATGGGAAACGAAACACAGAAACGTACGGCTGCCCCCGTTTATTAGAGGAACAATTTGGTACACAACAGTAATGAGGCATTATTATGAAATGTGCGCAGCTTTAGGTTAAGTTATTAGTAATATTTTTCAGTTAATTAAGATTTGTGACAGAATAAACAAAACACTAATTTTACACTTAAACACTAATTTCTCTTATAAAACAAAATATCTTTTATTACAAATAATCAAGGATGTTGGGGCATATATGCGTCAGTTTATTGTATCGTGTTCTCAAGACTCCAAAGAAAAAAATTCAATGACAAGAATAAAGTTATACAGTAATATAAATATTGTACCTTTTTCTTTATGGTTAATGAAGAAATCCTGAATAATCTTTTCCCCAGAAAATCCAGTCAATTTCTCCTGAGTAATGAATATAAATACACATGGTATAATCTGTAAACTACTTCAGCATACAAGATGGAAAGTGTGAATGTAATCGTTTCTCCCACTAAATTCGTCCCTCCTTTGATCACATGACTACTTTCAGGTCATTGCAGTGTCAGAGCTTAGTCTTTCTAGAAAGCTTTGGTTTCACCCCTAACCTTATCCACTGCCATCCCAGAAGGGAGGGGGGTGCTACTGCTTTGTCTTCGGTACCAGAATGTGCGAGGTTCAGCTTTATCTCCCGAATGATCACTCTCTTTGCCACATCCCTTAAAACTGCACCTTTGATGTTTCTGAAATTCTGCTTCCCTCTTACTCAATTTAAGTCACACCTGTTTCCTTATCTTCACTTTCTTTGTCTTTCGATTATCTCTTTCTCGTAATAATGGCCGCACCTTCTCAACATCAATTTGTTTGATAAAATCTGGCAGTTTCCCATCAAGTTTTTCTCTTTTATCCTGCATGTCTAAAACTCCAGTGCTGGGGTACAAGTACAGTGTTGCTTGAGGCTTTTAAATTCACTTTTTGTTGTAATTTGGCAACTGTCATCCTGCTTAATTTTTTGAGTTTTCTCTTAGGCAATTCTTCAATTTCATCATCATCTAAGTCCACTCACTGTTTACTAAGGATTATGGGATCGACATCTCCTTTAGCTTTATCTTTTATCACATCTACTGGTGTTTCTTCTTTTTCTTCATACATTTCATTGGCAGAAATTAGCTGTACTATAGATAAACCATTTTCTTCCCGAACGGTGACAGGTTGTGCTACAGGATCTGGATCCACACTAAGCATTTGGCTCGTTCACTTTAAAGAGGAAGAACTTTCTCTCTCTCTCGGTTGCTTGAGGTAACTCCATGTCTTCTTCTGACTTTTCCCGATCCCATTTCTTTTTTCAACACCCTTCTTTCGCATGCACTAGCATCAAACACTATTTACAGTTTCGTTGTGAGAGATTCGTTTTTTGTTATCACTGTGAGGAAACTTGAACACTGAGTCATTCGTTGAAGTAAAAGGATTTGTTACCTTCTCAATTATCCCCTTATCTAAGTAATTCCTTTAAACCTTACGATACTCAGAATACAACACCTTATCACTTTGCATTTTTCTCATAGAACTTCTGAAAGTCTTTTCGCTAAATTAAAATTATCCCTCAACTCATTACTATATCTTTTCCACGGGAGTTCTTCCTCATATCTACCATTTTTAAAATGTACTCTCTGCTTAAACATTTCCAAGCTAACGTCCTCTTCACTATTACAATTCTCGTTTTTGACACCAATTGATTCTAACTCCCAGAAAGACTAATGTTGTGTTTAAATCGACTATCTCTCTCTCATATTAATTCTCAGGGAATATTATTATCCCTCACCTCCTACACTTCCGCTAACGACATATCCGAACACAGTATTTTGTAATAGTAGTCGAGTATCTCCATAATAGATTTAGCCTGGTCTCAGTAATTCGTGAAATATTTCCGCGCCTAACAACTCAGGAATATTAAATTTATAATCCACTAGTTTAATTTTGTTTGGCATATCTAGTGAAACATTTATTATTTGACACGGAGTCAAAACAGTTATCTTTTTTACAACTAGTAAATTTAGCTCCTTTTTGAAACTTAAATCACCATTAAATATGGAGGTTGTAACCCCTCCATTTATTGTCATTGTTGACTCATTTAAACAAGATACTAACAAATTAATTTTCTCATTTTTCAATTACAATCTATCTGCACAATCCTTAGTAATAAAATTTGATTGACTCCCCACATCTAAAAGCCCCCTTACTTGGTGCAAGGTGCCAAATCTATATAATGAGGCACTGAATGCTACTCAGTAAAACTGTTTGTGTTTTATTTTTTAAAAAGCTCGTAGCTATGAAGGATTTGTTTTCTTCACTTCCAGTTTTGGGGAAAATGACGCAATCCTATCTTTCTGGTCCCTAAGCATATCTGCGTGCTGGTTGAGAACAGACCCTTCAACTCTTGGGTGGAGACGAAAGATTCATTGTCCATTTTGGTGAAATGGATAAGACGGTTATGTGGTTTCCCACAGAAACAGGCCTTCTCACATTGCAGTTATAGGAAAAATACTTGAAACACAAATTATTAGCTTTTACGAAATCCACTCTTTCACTGATGCTGTGAGTTTTAAATTTTGGGCATGAATATTGCAGGTGGAATTATTTATTTGCTGCAAAAACATTTCACATTTTTAATGGAAGATATATTTACACTTGAAATATTTTTTACTCCACGGTGATTATAGACCTCATTAAGTTTAAACTTGGGAAATAAATTCTGTTCTCTAATTTTCCCTTGAATGATATAAAAATATCACACTTGCAAGCTAGCTGTTGTGGCTTAAATCACATTTCGCCCTGCTTAGTGCCAATAATATACGCATTTAATTCTTGGTCTAATGTCTCTATTATCTTATCTGATATAATTAATTCGCAAACTGACTTAAAATCATTGACCTCCCCTAATTGGCATTAGTAATTAAAATTTTGCGCTTAATCTAGAAGCGAATTGAACATAACTCTTGCTAGGTAATTTTTAAGCCTTTTTAAATTGATTTAAACATTCATAGGGGGCCGGTTGAAATTCTTTTAACACAATTGTTTTTAATTTATTATAGTCATTGAAATCTTTTTCTCCAAGATAAATCATTAAATTATTTGCCTTCTCTCCTAGAATATTCAAAAGAATTTCTCAGGAACATTTTTAGTTTTGAGTGCCTTTGCGACTGATTAAAAAAATAAATTAAATGACTCTGCTCTTTGGGGTATCGGGATAGTTAAGGTTTCAATACTTTTAATCAAGATTTCAATATTACACTCGGTTGTAATTAGTTGATTTTCATTTTGTAAATGTACATTTTTCCCTCATTGATTATGTAATTTTGCTATTTCTAACTCCTTCTCTAACTGTGATAGTTTAATTTTTCGTTTTCTTTTCTTCTATCATTTATTTCTTCCAACACACAATCAACAATAGTCTGATACGTTTTCTTATCATTTTTATAAATCTCACTCTCTTGTATTAATTCTCTTAAATCTAAAACTTAAGCATTGTCTGGGACATATAATTTCAATTCTTCTGCAATAGCCCCCAATTAATCTTTTTTGTATTTACCTATACTCATTTTCACAAAGTAAAGTTATCTTAATCACCAATGAAACAAGTAAATCACAAAATAATTATATAAACCACAAATCAAAGTTAACTCAACCTCAAATTTCAGTTATTTTAACCACAAATGAAACACATATAAATCACAAAATAATTATCTCAACCACAAATTAGACACCTATAAATCACAAAATAACTATCTCAATCTCAAATTAAAGTTATTTCAACCTCTTATAAACCACAGAATAATTATTTTCAAAAACACAAATTAAGAAAATTGATGACTGACCTCTCACCAAGTGACAATATCAATTTGCTCTCCACTAAAAGGACGCTTTCCTTTGTTTTTCATTTGTGCTTGTTGTGCACACCTTTTAAAATTCTTTATCTTCGGTCCTGGCCATCTGAGACTTTGACGGACCATGTTCGTGCATTGATTCTTTAAACATTATTGTTATTCACAACAATTACACCATAAGTTAAATGGAAGTTAATGGAAGTTACTTTAAGAAAAAAGAATTTTATTTGAGCTTGCTCCATATGCTCTTGCTCTCACAAAATTTACACATACACTGAAGACTACACACACTAGCGCCGTCTCGTGACAAATATTCACGTTGTGGGCCTGACAATAATTATTTGTTCAACATTGAACATCAGTTTAGTGGTTTATTATGTTCAATTTCGTCATCAATCCATGTAGAAAGTCGTTTTTCCCATATGTGCTATTGTATTATTTTCAGAATGGGTAATTGTTGCAGAGCTTGGTTGTAGTTGCAGCTGCCGATGACAGTATTTTTTTCTTTGTTTTTAAGAGTGGTCCTTATTGTTAAAGTCGCTAAATTCAATGCAGCACCAATTTAAGATTGACGTTCACCAGTATCTAATCTTCTAATCACTTGCATTTTAGTTTCTATTGAAATGCTTTTTCATATTGCTTTATTTTCGTGTTTTTTATTGTCACCCATTGTTCCTGCCTAACTACACCAAAGAAAACTTTTTGTTGAACTGTGCATTACTGCGTGCGCATTCTCAGATATTTTGCTTCTCAGAAATTAACTGCTTGTTAGAGTTCTGTCTCTTCATCATTGTGTATGCTGCTTTTGTCTCACATTATTATAAAGTTATTTTCAAATGAAGCTGTGTGTGTCACTTGATGGATTAATTAGACTTACTAGATAAGATTAGAATAAATGTATTATTATGGAAAATTTGATTCATACTAAATGAACCACCAATGCAAAGAAAAAATTAGAAATTAGATACTATAGCAATCATTATATTATATAAATTTATACTTACAATAATGTCATCAAATGTTTGAAATGATAAAAATACGTTAGTATAACACTCCAGGAAAGAAGCACAGATAAACTGCTTTGGATATTGGGAAGCTTAATGCTGCGTGCAATTTTACGGAATCCCACAATTCAAATAAAAGAGCTTTAAACCGAAATAGCGCTAAACAAAACAGTGTTAAGCAGGATCTTTCTGTACCTGGAAATCTATTGTTTGAATTATAAGTTACATATAACAATATTTAGTAGCAGACATATGTACATATTTTATAAATTTTTATGAAACTTGCAAATTTTTTATGGTCTTTTAAAGAAAAAGAGTAGAGGGGGAGGGAAAGAGAACTGTTTTATTATTTTGAAAGGAAAATTTGTAAAGTGGTGATTTTATATGTGTGTTCTTGTGATTTTTTTCTGTTATATGTTTGAAGGGAATGACTTTAGACACTAAATTTTTTTTATCTAATGGTTTTTTTAATATATATATATTAATTAGCTGACACTTATAAAATTCTTAGATTCATTTTGAAGTGTATAATCATAATTTCAATGATGAATATTTTAACTTCTTCATCTTACTGCAAATTTTAATTATGTATTAACAATTTAGAAAAATGTTTAAATATTTTTTTTTTACTTCAAAAACAGTAAAGATTTTGTCATATTTTAAAATGTATTTCATATGGTTTTGTGAATTATTGAAATGGTGAAAGCTATATTGCAAAAAATACATGCAAGATATAATTATTAATCTGTTTTGCTTATATTTTTAGGAACTGATCATCGTTCATTTCCAGGCTGCAAATGAAGAAGAGGCTCTTGCATACTCTTCATTTTATTCTTATCTGAATTCTAGGAAACGATATGGCGTTGTATCTAGTTATTCGAGAAGAATAAAAGATTTTTATTTGTTACCTTTGGCTCCAACTAGTCCAGTTCCAATGGTATTGGTACCATTTGATGGTCCAGGTACTTGTGTAATTTTTAAATTTTAATATTTTTTCATAAATTTTATTTTTTATGCATTGACTATTTACATTATTATTTTTCAACTAAAAATTGGCCTTTACTTATATACTTTTTTTTCCCCGCATTCCTCACTAAGTTTGACTAAACTATTTAAAGAGAATAATCACATATAGAACAGATTGAAAATATACAATTATATTTTATGATATTAGCCAAAGGGGATCTTACTATCTTTTGTTTGATAAAGAATGTCATAAAAAACTTAAAATAATTTCACAATTTCTGAGTAAGCAGTAAATTTCCAATTGAAATATTAATTTCCCATGGAATTAGATTAAATAAATACAGTACAGTCCCGATAATCCGAACAATATCGGACCGACCCCTGTTCGGATTACGTGATTGTTCGGATTAGCCGGAGTAAGAGCGAAATCACTATTTGAACCGGGAGTACGGGTCTATTGTGTCTATGTATTTTGTCGTAATGTGAGCGTTCGCGCCCGCTTTTTAGCCGCGTGGACTGTACTCCCACTCCTCGACGCGTGTGTCCTCCCTCCACCACTCCTAACTTAGTGTGTCAGTGTGACTGCGTGTGCCCGTACTGTTGGCCGTCAGTTGTTCCGCGCTCGTTCTACATTCGTCCGCTTTTGTCTCTGTGTTAATAACAGCGTGATATTCTACAGTGAAAACAGTTTGTTGTGTGTTTTGGACATTTATCTGTGATACAGTGTACGTAAACAGATTGTTATGGCGAGTAAGCGTAAGCACTCAACACTTACTCTTAAAGACAAACTAGAGGTTCTAAAGCGTTTAGATAAAGGTGAAGGTGTGACAAAATTGGCTACAGAGTTTAATGTTGGCAAAGCTACAATTTGTGATTGGAGAAAAAATCGTAAAAAGCTTGAACAATACTGTGCTAATTCTTCTGGCGAGACACTCTTCTTCTGGCGAAATATTCACCGATTTTCGTCCTTAAAATTATAAAAATTTTTCCGCGGAGCCGTTCGGATTAACCGGATGTTCGGATTAGCCGTGTTCGGATTAGCGGGACTGTACTGTACACCCAACTCTTTATTTTACTCGATTTTGTATATAACACAATACACTAGTTTAATTATTTTTTTTACACTAAATTTTTTATTCTAACTTGAATCCCTCAAAAATTTGAGGACATGTGCCCTTTGGATAAGGACAATTTGATCAAATTTGTGACAGTTTATGATAATAAAGAAATCAATAATGACAAAGCCGAAGGCACAGTTCAGCTGTTAACAGTTGATTTAATTCAAGAGGACTCGAAATTTTCTACAAGTACATAACATTTTTTTACTCATGATCCTGACACAACTTGAGGGGGAAATACAGCTATTAATTACAGATTTTGTAACACAAAAAGACGAGGCCAGTAATAGTGTACAAAATTTTTCATTTGAATGAAAACCGACAGTTTTGTTGGACATTATAGTGATCATTATTACAAAAAAAAAGTTGATGTCATCAGAGATGAAAAGTCTAACGGCTGCTTTAGATTGTAGGAGGCACGAAAGTTTCTGAAATCTATTCCCCCTACGTTTCTAGATAGACTCCTCTAACAGGTATGTACAGACAAACTCCCTTTTGTAGCCATATGACACTGAGACAGCAAGCAGAGAAGGAGATCAGTTTTTTTAGAGAGTCGTGCCAGGAAAGTGAAAGAACGGTGACTGTTGGAAGATGGTGGATTAGCATGCTTTGTAGTTAAAGCTTAAATACATATCTCTAGCTTGACTGTGTTTTCATTTCCAATACGCCACAACATGTCTAACGCATCTACTGATGATAGCATATTTGATACAGTTAGTAATAAATGCGCACACTTGTTATTAAGTAGTGATGAATGTTTGTTAGAGTATTCTATTCCTAATTTCATCTTTTGACTTTTTATATGTTGTGTGTACTTATAGACTATAAATTTTTACTGTGCACTAATCTTATTTTTTAAAAATAAAAATGAATTGTTCTCTTTATATTATGTAGCATGGATTTTATCATTACTTTTTTGCATGATTTTTTGGGAAAAATTTGAAGAATTTTCATCTTGCACGGTTTTTAAAATTGTGGAACATAGTTCCAAATTTAGCATATGTGGCATATACTTTTTTACATTATTTTTTTTGTGCACGGTTTCTTTCCTATGTGACGCATTTACTGTGTAAAAAAAAGAGTTGAGTATATATGCTTTTTAGACATCTGAATTTGAGTAATTCACTATCAGAAAATTCAGAATTAGGAAATTTGATATAAATTAAAAATGTAGGTCTTTGGAGATCTGAATTAGAAGCAAAATTTAAATTTGAATTGTTAAAACTAAGTTAAACTTTTTTTTGACACCCAATGTCTTAACAATAGTGATGTTACTAAGACGAACATTAAAATGACAGTTATAATTATTTTTCCAAGTATCAAAATACTTAGGTTTTTAAAAAATATTGTTTTAATTGATCAATGATAATCTTAAGAGAATAGTTTTTTTAAAAAATAGATGCTTAAAAAACCTTTTTAAATCAAAATATTAAGCATGGTCATAGAAATTTTAAAGGCTGCATTTATTTATAAAATGTGCTGGTAGTGTATTTGCTTGAATTTTTTTAATACTGAATAAAAGATATTGTGTGTGTGTTGATCTGAGTCACATCCTCATGTTTCTGTGTAATTTGAATGCAATTTTGTTTCATATTCAAATACTTTTATTTTCTGATATTTATTTATAAATCCGTTTATAAATTTATTTACAAATTTTTCTTGAGAAGTGATAATTTATTATTTATGAGCTTATTTATTTGTAAGCATCATTCCGAATGCTCATTATTTCTACATGTTATTTTTCTATATGTAATTTTATTTTATTAATATTATTTACATTTCAGGACTACCTTCTCCACGGCCTCATTTATTGTTGGGTGTTATTGTTCGTCATAAACCGAAGAAAACTTCAGTTCCTTTTGTTCCAAAGCAGCTACCCGAGTAAATGCAGTTTCAATTTATTTACTTTTTATATGCTTTTTGAAACTTATTCATTTTTTATTTCTCATTTTTAGGTCTTTAACTGAATCAGAATATTCAGACAGTTCTTATACACCTCCCGATGAACCTCGATCATACACACCACCTTTGCCAACAGCACCAACAGATGATAAAAAATCATCTAATGCTTCTGCAAATAAGCCTCCATGTGATAAATTAAAGAGCAAAAAAACCTTCTCTGACATTGCGATTGGGAAAAAGTCACTTTTTTCTGATAAGGAATTAAATTATGCCATATTTTCAGAGGAAAAAGATGATGATAAACCTTATGACCCTGAACAGGAAATTAATACCATGCTGTCTCATCCAAAAAATGAAAAAAATTCTATTTGTTTACAGGATGGTAAAGAAGGTCTTGTACCTGGTACTGCTAGTTTAGAAAAACACAAAAAAATTCTTGATGCATTGACGCGACAAGTTGAAGAAACTGACCGCCAAGTAAATGCTCTGGAGCAGCTGATATCACAACCTGAAGATGACATGGTCCTCGATTCTCCAAAATTCACTGAAACAGGAATGTCTAGTTTTCTTGATTTACCAGAAAGTTTACGTGATATTTTAAATGCTGTTCGTTTAAAAAGCAATGACAGAGAAAAAATAGTTCATGAGAAAGGAGATGTTGATATGCGAATAAGAACTTTATTTGGAAAACATTTTAATGAATGTAAGATAGATAAAATTCAGCATCCCAATTCTGAAATGTCAGGTTTGATAAATCCACCCGAAAGTGGTGTTGATTCCAAGAAAATTCAATTCACTCAAGTGTCTACACCTCAGCATGAGGAGGCTATGGATGAATCTTCTAATGGAGGCTTATCCGATCCTAGAATAAAATTGAAAACTAATTTTCATGAAACATCTGCTATGTCAAAGGAGGTTCCTTCTGCAAATGCATCCTTAAGCGACGTGTCTGCATCAGAGCTGTTAGCTCATGCTCAGAAACAATTTACTGGGGAAACAGGAACTGTTGTACCATTGTCTAATCAAAAGCCAAGTAGTGCAATTGAGCCTTCAAAGATGTTGCTTACTAGTTGGAATCCTGGGGAAGAACCTCCACCTCCAGGAATAGAGCCTTCAGAACAATTTTCTGAAGAAAACTCGTCTGTGAATGTGTCTCATACAACTACACCACCAGTCTGCACCACAACTGCTTTAGTTCATGATTCGTCTGAGCATATTAATTCTACATTTCTCCCTCAATCATTTGCTTCATTTCAACCACGCTTGCCACTTGGATTTTCTGTTCACACCCCTCCTCCAAATATAAAACATTTTCCCCCTCCTCCTATTATTGCATCTCCATTTCCTCCCCCTCCTCCACCACCTTTACCTATGCACATAGTTCCTACTAATGGAAGTGAAAATAATCTTATCAAGGAACAATGGTCTGGTGTACAACTTCCCAGCCACCATTCTGATGGCACCGAATGGCCTACTGGAACATCTCATTGTTATGAAACTTCAGAGCATCAAGGAAATCCAATGGAGGGAGATTCACAATATAGGCCTGAAGATTACAACAGTGATCATTTTTACAAAAAAGACACTTCTGACAGACACGGGGCTAAACCTCAGAATTTTGTCAGTGGAACTTGGGTTAAACACCCTTCAAGAAGAGACAGATTTGAAAATCATCGAAGGGGGAGGAGAGGTTCTTCCTTTAGAAGGAATATGAGAAAATGACATTCATGCGCTGTATTCTTTAGGGGTAATGTGTGTGATATGTTCTCTTACTATACAAACACGTTACACACAAAAATTATTTTATGTATATATTAATTCATAAGTAATAATAGTTTCCTGAGAAGTTGGTTTATATATACGAGTATGAGATCACCTAACATAAGATACTCAAATGATTTCATTCTACTAGGTAAAATTAAAGTGTATTATTTTGTCTTACAGTTATTGGTTACTTTAATGTTCAAATATAAATGTAATTTGCTCAGTTTTATATTATTTCTTTTTAATTTTTTTGCTGTAAATTTTATGTAAGTTCATGAAAGATGTTTAAAACACTGTAATATTTTCTACTCTTAATTTTCTCATGTCTGTGAATGATTTCAGTGCAAAAAGAATTTGTATTTTGAAGATTGATAAGTATGAGGCAGAATAACCAACTTAGTAAAACCAATAAGAAAAACATTTGGCACATTAGCCATATCCTTTTAATTAAATTCCATATCAGGATCAGCTGTATGTGTTCTGAAGTGGCTAAAAATTTTGATTCATTTCTTTTGTGAAGTAGCATTAAAATGACTTAAATGTTTTTTTTTAATGGAAAACATGCACGCTATTTAAGTAAAGAACTAAAAATTAAATACGTATGTAACGAAATAAAATTATGTAAAGTGAGAGTGTATGCTTATACACATTTTTGAGTAATGCCGAGCATTAAGCAAATAAATATACTTATTCATATAACTACATTTTAAGAAAAATTATGTTTGGTTAAATGTATTTTCTTTTGTTTCTAATGTATTTAAAAGTAATACTAAAAGCAAATATTTGTTGTATCTTTTACTAAACATGATGACTGTTACATATACTCATTTCTTTTGTTTAATTTTCTAAATTTTTTCAATTTGGCTTCTTGCTGTAGGGATATTTGTAGATTGATTACTAAGTTACAACTTTTTTTTTTCGTTTTAAGTAAGTATAATAGTTTGCATTATTTCAAAATTTACTGCTAGTCATATGGGTATCACTGATAAAAGTTGTGTATCATTATAATTACTGTATTATATGTGTATATTCATTGATGTAAAACATTTTAATTCATGTTATATAATCATGGGTATCGTTTGTTGATTTTTATTTTCAGTATGATTTGTCATGTTTTTTTTTTCATTAAATAAGAATAGGAAAGTAAATTATTTTTATGAATTAGTATTATATGATGAAATAATTCTTGAGCCAATAAAATTGAGTGAACTATTATTACTCCCTTTTGTTTTAAATTGCTAATGTTTCATTTATTTAAAATGCTCTTTGTTTTACTTAGCAAGATATATGTTATAGTTTATAGTAGTTGACATGTTTACATTCATTTATTCATTCGTTTTGTTTTGTTTTCTTGACAGTTTGTGTAATTTTAATGCAAATGTTGAATCTCTAGCACATTATACTCATAATGTTTTTTATTTTATTAATGAAGTCATTTTTAATGCAGTATGTTTCATTGGAGTATTTTTTGTTTTGGAGAAATATTTCATCCATGTTTTTTGCTGTTACCTATGTATATTAATATTTGTTTTTCCTTTCTCTCTTTAGACATATTTAGTGTGTTTTTATTTGAATATTTTGTAGACTAAACATAGTTATATGATTATCTATAATTATGTTCAAGCAGCTATAATTGGATTTAAAATTGATTTTATTAATGTGATGGTGAAATTCTTTTCACTCAGTTCAAACCATTTATGCTTCATTTTATAAATTTGTCATGTGTATTTGAGAGGAATTCATAATTTATAATAAATTTCAGAATTAAATTAACTATCTTCTGTGTATCATTTAATTTGAGCAGTATTAAATATTTTTGTTTGCATTGGTGTCATATCTTGAAAGAGAATCTTGAATTTTCTTAATATTTAATGAAGCATATAATATGGTATTTGCATACTGGAAAATGAGATCAAATGAAAAAATTTTCTTAAGTATTTCAAATGATTAGTTATGATTTTTTAAAAGATTAACCTCTTTCACTTGAGCAAAAATATTCCAATTTTGAGGAATTTCATATATTTCATGTTGTCCAAATGTTCTAAGAATTTGTCTGTTTAAGTTTAAGAAGGAAATAAATAATTTGAACCATCAAACTGATTCATTTTCGTTTACTTTACCAATGTAATTTTGTAGTGAAGAGAAAGATAACTATCAGGGGCATTGCTTTGATTATAAAGGAATGCTCTTAACAGTGAAAGCATTTATTTTCTTTTCCAATTCTTCAAACATGCAAGTTGCATTTCAACTTCTGTCTTTAATTAGGTACATTATTTTGACAGAAGCAAACTTGATGTTTATACTAGATAAAACTACTATTATTTGAACAATGCATCATGCCAAAAGGACAGTGCACATTCTTAAAAAAATACTTAATTTTCCCTCCTCTACTTTCTATGTTGCAATTTATTAAGAAATTTATGACTTTTACAGTCAGATATGTATTTTTCTTTATTGGCATTTGATATATATGAGACAGTTTTAAAACATTTTCCCATTATTAAAAATTTTTTAACTTAGAAAATTTAGAAATAACTCTAAATTTTATTCAGCATACATTATTGGCCTTCTGTGTTGAAAATAATTGTATATTATAGTCTAAATAATTCATTTGAAAGTAAATTTTTATAATGCAAACTGTTGCTATTTGAAATTTTTTCATATAAACTCTTTTGAAAATTTTAATTATAAGTTGTAGATGTGATTGTTTAAGAATATCTTAAAAGAATAAAAATAAATATGTTCCAATTATGATTTTTACCATTTAATAGTTTAGTTTACAGTTAATGCTCCTAAATTTCAAAAGTTTGTGGGGTGCTAGTAATTTTCTCACATAAAGTATAATTTGTGCCACAAATCTGTGTTTTTGATGTAAATAAAAGTTTTTCGTCAAAAACTTCTTTGCTTACATCTATGGTTAGTTTACTGTAAAATTATTGGTGTAATTGAAGTTTATTTCCTAATTAAATGTACTGTAATCCTTCCAGAATTGGTAAAAGTGAGGAAGATGAACTTAATTATTGTTAAAAACTTGATTTCCAATATCTATAGTTTGCTCACTTTTTAGCACACAACTTTCTGATACAATAACGATTTATATTGTAAATTGTCATTTGAAGGTACTTTTGTAAAATACAATTTTTGGAGGGTCATATTGTTAGGCAGTGAAGTAAGTTTGAAGTATTTTAATGGAGGAAAATGTATTTCGATAATAAAAGAGTAGATGCTGTTAGTTTAGATTTAGTGAAATAGGCGTGATTTTTGTATCAATATATTTATTGATATACTTTCTAGTATTGGTTAAAAAAGGTAAGATATAAAATTATGAGCCAAAAAACTGCCTTTTAAACACTTCTTACTGTTGATTCTCTTTTGAATACATCCTTTCATGTAGCTAATCTTTGAAGTAAATTTTTGTGAATGATTTAAATTACATTATGCTGCCTAAATGCTACAGTTGTTTATTTATGTGAACGATACTTTTCATTGTATCAATATTTGGGTTGTGTCAGTGACAAAAACATTTACATTTGACTTCAGTTTCACCAATTCAGGACCACTTCATAATCGTTTTAATTATTTGTAAACTGACTTATTTGCCATGGCTGCTTCATCACTACATATTTCGTACCATATTCTATGTTTCTTTCACAATTTGTTGTTACATGCAAAATTTGTTTACATACCTTCATTCAGGTATTGGTTGCCACTCATTGTTTACTCCTTAAATACTGAAACTTGTCACTCAAATTAGGAAGATTTGAAACTTGTTATTGAAAAATCAGTTTATTGCTTTTCATCTGGTGGCACCAATTATAGCTGTCAATTTGTTCAGGTTTTATACTTGAAATTCAGCAATTTACTTTGCAGATTCCCCTTAGTACAAATGAAATAGTACTTAGAAATTATTTAATTGGATTGTCTGCTTATTTCTGAAATATTAGTAAGATTTGAAAATGTATTCAAAGTGTTAAGTGCTAAAAAATTACTCATGGACCAACAAAAAGTTTAATGAAAATCTTCAGGCTTGAAATTTTTCTTCTCAAAGTTATAAGAATTATTCTTTATAAAGTTGCATTGTGTCAGAATCGCGAGAAATTCCAAAAAAATATAATTGAAGTTTGTTTTGCACTATCTGTTGTGGGATGATTTTTTATTATTATTAGAGAAGTATATAGTATTGCATTTGAGAAAAGTTTGTAGCATTGGTTATTTAAAAGTTTTAGGTTCAGTAATTCATCAAATATGTGAATGGTTACAATGATAACGTTAATGGTCGATTGTAGCAAAAAGCTCTGAATTTGGTTTCAATAAGGACAAATTTTGAAGCAAACTTGCAATTATGCACATTAAAAATAATCTTTGAGAAAGTATTGTAACAATCACATTATTTTTCTAAATTTTTAAAAAGTTTTCCTTTCTTTGAAGTGATAGAAATGAATTTTCAAACATTTCATTGCATATAAGTGTTTTAAATAACTCTTTTAAATGTTTAAATTTTGCTGTGTTTATATTCCTGATATTTTTAGTCTAATGTACAGTAATTTTTTAATTTATTTATATCAGTTCATTTTTTTGAGTAAACTATTAGTTACCTGTAAGAGTTTTAGTCTGACACTAAAAATTTTTTTAATGGATATGAATTTTCAAGATCTTTGAATTTCTTAATTTCAATGAGTGGATTAGTAAACATTTTAAATTTTAATTTCTGCTCATCACACAAAGTAGATCTAAAACGAATACTATCTTAAATAATACTTATTTTAAGTCTCTAATATCAAATTTGTGGAAATAATTGCATTTTATAATTATATTTTTATGTTTTGAATCAATTCACACACTGATTTTCTCAATTCTAATGGATGTTCAAACATTTCTTAAATCATTAATAAAGATATAAATTAAGGAAAAGAAATTCTCTGAGGATTAGTAATTCTAATCTCATTTCATTTCAAATGATGAAATTCATGTATATTTTAAAATATAATTTATGTAGGGTCATTCACTGTTCAATTTTCTTTTTCATTTCACCACATTAAAAGCATGTTTTCTTTGTTTCAATTGAAAAATAGTGATTACACAAACTATGCTTGCAACACATTCTCATTTCATTTTGAAAGCTTAGAATTGTTCTTTTTTCCCCAAGAAATTTCATTTGTTCTTAAAAAAGGTTTTTGAAATAAATTACAAAGCCTCAACATATTAGTTTTTAAAAAACATCTATTTTAAATTTTTTTTTTTTTTTTTTTTTTTTTTTTGTGATGAGGGTTTGTGATTCTGACATTCATAATTGTTTCTTGTTTTGGGCTGTTCTTTTAGTAATGATTTACTTTATACCAATTATTTTCTGTGGAAATAATCTTGAATTGTAACCTTGATTGGTATAAAAGGTTGAAGGATTTCTAAATTTGAATAATGATGGTTTTGATTTATTTGTGGAATTTAATCAACTACTTTACAACTAAGTATGTTTCGTTGATGAAAAAATTTTACTTGATTTTTTTACAAAATCATCTCTTTTCATTTAAATTATCTGATAAAAGTTTCTGTGTTTATTGAAATATTTTTGTGATTAGATTCAATTATTTTCAGCTAACAGTACTCAAGTCCTTTTATTTATTTTTTTGCTGAACTCACCAGATATAACTTTCGTGAATTTCTTACTGTATTTTTCTTTTGTGTATTCTTCAATAAATGTGGTGAAATTACATATGTATGTATAGGGTATAATATTTATTTGGCTTTTAAGAACAAAGAATTTTTTATCTAATTATGAAACATAAATTAATCTTCAATGTTTAAAATAACAGGCCATGTGCTTAAATTATAAAGATAAAAAAACCCATTTGATTTAGAAAATAAGAAAAGTAATATGGAGAAAGAGAATTATGCATTTCTCTGATTTTTGTTTAGTGAAATCAGAAATAAACATTTTTTGGCTCATGAATTAATCTTCCTTTTATAAAATATATTGCTTTTTAAAAATTTCCCGGTTCCTAATTTTTAAAAATTAATTAAATCTCTTAAGAATGTTTTCTTAAGATTTATTTTACTAGCTAACAAATAGTATGAATTGCTTTAAGGTGATGCATTTTGCATAGTATTAAGAAAAATTCTGAAAATAAATTGGAGCGAAAATGCTGTATTATATTATAGATTTATTATTTTGGTGGAAAAGATAATCCCACAAGAAAGAATTACATCTTTGCTGTTTGATCATCAAAAGTTGAAACATGTGTAAAACCTGCTTGAAACATTTACATTTCTTTCTTTTTTTTTGTGATGCTTGTAGGCTTAGAATATATTTCAATTTGCTTATTGTTATTTTGTTATGTTTTCAAGTGCAATTATAATTTTTCATTTGTTTTCTTTTAAAGTGAATTTTTATAAGTCGATTTTAAATATTAATTTTTTTTTGTTACTTGGTGAGATTTGAAATTAAGTTTTTTTTTTAAATGAGAATTGTTGTTACTGTATGCATCAAAAGTAGGAAAGATATACTGAGATAGTTATAAAATGACTATTGCTTAATTTATTATGTTGTCAACTGATTGAAGTTAACTTGCTTAGAATTAAAAAATTAACATATTTTCTTTTTTACTGTAATCTTAACTATATTTTGGTCACAAGTGGGTTTAATTAATAGATATATTTTAGGTAATTCTGAGTTCCTCTAAAAATTTAATCTACAAAATTGTTGGAATTACTTCTGTTTTTTTTTAAATTAAGCATTGTGTTTTATGTAAGCAATTTTAATTGTCTTGGGTATTGTAGTTATGTGCAAGATATACATTTCTTAATATTAAACGTTTAATTGCCAATTATTGCTTTAATAAAAAAAATTGTTATTAATTAATTGTAAATAAAAATATGTTTTATCACTTTTTTAATAAAAAAGATTTTTTTTTGTATATATTTGTTTCAGATTGTATTTTACTGAATTTGGTTAATAATTAGTTTAACTCAGCACAATAGCTAACATAAAATTAGATTTCTTTTTTGAATTCCTATATTTTAGAAATATGCATTTAAATAAAAAGCAAGAAGTGATTTTTTTTTTTTTCTTTTTGCAGTTGTATGTTTTTTAGTATATGTATAACTGAATATTTTTAAATGTTGATTATGTTTCATAGTTGTAGATATTTTTTGCTTTTGATAATTATAGATTAAAAATGCCTTTATATTTTGAATTTAATATTTTTTAGTGTTTGCTTCATGCAATTCAAATTTTAAAATACTCTGAGGAACAGAAAACTGGCAAATGTTTATTTAAGCAGTGAATATTTTCGGAATTTTTAATTACAAATTGAAATTATTATGCAATACATCGTCCAACAAATTAAGTGATAACTATAATAGTAATCGAGATAATTTTTATTTTTGAGGAAAAGTGCTCTTTGTAGATTCAAATTTTAAAAAACCCTAAAAATTATTATGTTTCTTTAAATATACATATTTTTTAATGGAGCTGCAGATTGGTTTTTAATTTCTGCAGAGCTATTACATTCCCCAGAAGTTGGTATCACTTTTTAGTGTGGCACCATATAAGCGATATCAATTACCGCATGTAATTTTGATGTCCAGTTTCCTCTCCTGACAGAGGCATCTGAGCTCTTGCGACATGAAATTTGTTCTAGGAATTTAATTTTGCCAAGAGCACCTAAGCCAAACAGGCTCTCAAGATATTTTTTACATGCCGCATAATCATGCGACATAGACTATGTCGATTTTCTGCATCATGGAAATACACCGACTTCGGCCAGGGTCGAACCCGCAACCTTAGGTGCAGAAGGCCAGCGACAAATCAACTATGCCACTCAGCCGGCTTTTTAAATATATATACTGTATGTATTTTTAATATTAAATAATGAATTTTGAATAAAAGTATTTAAACTTTTTTTTTAATGTTTGAAATAAGCTATCCATATCCCGTAGATTTATGAATTATACTTTTGTGTTTCGTTAAAGAAATATTTCTTTAATTATCAAATGGTAAAGGAACACGGTATTGTTTTTACCAATCATTGACACATGAACGATACATTTAGTAACAATAGAATATAAAATGCTCTTATTTCCGAGTGACTTTTTTTTCTTAGTAAAATGCTTACTAAATTTTTCTCATGTGTGCTGTTTTTTTTTAATAGAAAAGATCTTAAGTTATACATTTTTTTATTAGTAAAAAACGTTTGGCTTTGATTACAGCAAGAAAATTTTTTTGTATATCATGGTTATATTTTTGGGGTGTTCAATAAATGTGTGATTAGATCCTAGACCTTTTATTATTAAAATTATTTTAAATGTTTTTCCATAATAAGCAATAATTGCAATAAGCTTTGCATACTATTAGAATCAATGGTTTACTATGCTTTCATTTATTTTTAGATTCTACATTGAGTCAATGTATATGTATGGTTCAATAAAATTTGATTACTATTAATTTGTACATTGTAGGTGATCTTACAATGTATTGTAACTAAAGGTTTTTTAAATTTCTTACAGATTAAAACAATCAAGAAACTTCAAAGTTACTGTAAAATTTTGCGAGTAGTTATTGAACTGATTACATGAAAACATTTAATTGTTTAGCATTTGTACTTTTTATCTGTAAATAAGAAGTTTTCTTTTAATAAATGTAATTTTTAATGTGTAATATATATTCATGTTGTTAATAAATTGTTGTAAAAATCTGTCTGAGAATATGAATACATTTGCAGTTTTAAGAGTTATGTGGTATCTGGCATATTTTATGTTAACTGTAATTTTCTTTTTTGCAATATTTTATAATTACAATCAAATTGTTAAATTATATGTCTGTATTTTCATGAAATATTTAAAAAAACCCGCTCTGTGTTATAATTCTGAAGCAAAGTTTTTGTAAACATTTTATATTTAGAGATCATTTTTTAAGGGTGATTCAATGCAAGTACGCAAATTATGTTCTAATTGTAACGCAGTCTTCAGTGAAGTGAAACATTAGTTAGCAAAAAAAGTTCTGTTTCATAAATTTTTACTGTGACATTTCTTAAAATGTAACTTCTTATTTGATAGAGTTATAGAATATTATAAAATACTCTTATGTTTTGTATTGTTTTGCAAAATTTTAATGTCAAAATAAAGTTTATTCCAGTTGTTTAAGACAATTTGCTTCTTTTGTTGGGAACAATGTCAATTTTTTTTTATGTTCGGTGCACTTTCTGAAAGAAAGCTTTTAAGAAGATGTCTTAAGGTTTTCGAAAAATTTGATAATATCCAGCGATAAATGGTCATCATCAGTTTATTAAATATTCAGAGATGAAATACATTTTTGTAGAAAAAGAATTTTTTGTGTTGCATTTATTATATTTTTGATATTTATATAAATGCTTTTTATGATACATTCTAAATATTAGGTGTCCTATGCAATATAATAAAATTTCAAATCTTCTCAAATAATAATTATTCGAATTTTTGAGTTTTGAGTTTTTTATTATTTGTACTTTTTAGTGCTTCCATTTGCAGTCGGTTTATTTAAATGATTCGTTCATACTTTTAAGTTTCAATTTTGGTTTTCTTTACTTCAATCTTCATCTGAATAAACTACAAGTAAACATGACTTATGTGACAGAGTAATCCTAAACTTCATTTTCTACTCGCGTGGTAGGCACATGTAAATGACAAAACAATTTTGTATAATTCTATTTTATTTATTTTTAACGCCCTCCTATATAAAGAGATAAATGGCTAAAAATAAGGCAGGAAATTAAAAAAATGAGAATGATTGACTGGAAAACTGTGGATGAATCCAATGGCTCTGTTTCTACTTCGAAAATATCAAAAGAAATTTGTTAAAAAATTGAGTAAATATGATTATATTAATTATAGATTTAATATTGTTTTGTTAATCCTTTGTGTGTTAATTGCAAGAATAAAAATGGCGAATGTGGAAGTATGAAACCAGCTAAATTAGAATGATAGAGGTGGTCACATTAAATAATGAAAACACTTGTGAATAAAAGTAACATTTTTGAATGCGCTTCGTAAGCATTAAAGTATAATAATAACTACCAGTCTTTTGTAAATAAAAATATATATTCTGGTAGTATGTGATAGAGCTTTTATGAAGTTCTGTAAGTCTTGGGATTTTTTTTCAAAAGCGCAAAATGTCGGACCTCACAGATTTTCAAAGAAGCCAATTTGTAGGAGCTTGTCTCGCTGGAGCAATGTCACCAAAACATCTTAACTTTTAAGCGTTTCTAGAGGTAAGATGTCTAAAGTCGTGACAGTATACTCATAGCATGGCAAAACAAGCTCGGCAAAGCAAAATAGTGGACGGGAAGAGTTCTTTGAAAGAGATCGACGAGCTTTGAAGCGGTTGTAATGTACAAAAAGCGAACAACTGCAGCAAAAGTGACCGCGGGGCTCAATCAACATCAGGATTCTCTGATGTCAATGATTACAATTAGAAGGAACCTTTATAAACAGAACATTTACGGCAAAGCAGCAATTCCTAAGCCACTTGTTACAGATACAAATGCCAAACGTCTACAGTGGTGTAACACCCAAAAAAACCTGGTCGATTGATAAGTTGAAGAAAGTATAGTCTGACGAATCGTCTTTCCCTCTTTTCCCTACAACATGACGGGTGCACATTTGGAGGACATCTGTACAAGCGTATGATCTTGATTGTCTCATTCCAACTGTCAAGCATGGAAATGGATCTGTCATGATATGGACAGTCATGTTGTGGTTTTTTGCTGGATCAATCGTAACCCTGAAAGGGTGGATCACTGGGGAAAAGTATAGAAAAATCTCAGCGGACCATGTCCATCCAATGATGCAAACTTTGTTTCCTGCTGGACATGGAATTTTCCTGGATGATAAAGCACCCATCTATGCAGCGGGACTTGTCCAATCACGGTTTGATGAACACAAGGAGGAAGTTTAACATCTTCCTTGGCTTGCACAGTCACCCAACCTTAATATAATTGAACCATTATGGTCTATTTTAGAGCGTTCAATATGGAATCGATATCCTCCACAGACACCTCTCCGATAATTTCCACAATATCTCCATGAAGAATAATACAATATTCCTTTAGACACTATTCAGCACTTGTGTGTGTATGTGAATCGATTCCTAGGCGAATCCAAGCTGTATTACATGCTAAAGGCGATCCTACACCATACTAATAAAGGATTTAGTAAAAATCTAAGGTATTTCCATTATTTTGATAGCCACTTGTATATGGAAACCAAACAAAGAATTAGCAAATCTGAAACATTTAAAAACAGCTAAAAGTACAAAAAATTAAAATGTATTTTTGAAAAAATTTTCAACTATTTTTTCTGAGAAACCTTTATCAGAATTTTTAAAAGTTTCATATTTAATTGGGCAAAAATTTGAATCCGCATACAATTAGGGAATCTCATTCTTCCTTCAACAATGACATAAATTATGAATGGAGAAAATGATGGTAACAATTTAAAAACAATACCATTATGAGAAATACTGTTTCTCGCAGAATTTCAACTATCACGTAGTATAGAAACAACTTTGTTAAATGAAACATGGGGCGAGGTAAAAAGGTTGCAAGAGATTTGGAAGAGTGCTTTATACTAATATTAAATCGCGTCGGACCATTACCTGATCTCCTTGTCAAGCGTCATCATTAAGCTTTAGTTTTCGTCGAGGGAGTGAGTAAATATGAATGTCACACTGTCCAGCTACACGAGGGCTTTTAGCGACGGACCACGTAATTTCGAATCATGGTCAAGTGACGTGGACGACACCTGAGCTGACACCCTCCTCTCCTAACTACCCCACCAACGGGAGGACGTTTGAGCTCTCGACTGATTTAACGTGCATCGCTCCCCTACACGGCTTTATTTCGTCGAAAGAAAATATATAGCATAGTTTTTTTACCCCTTTGAAGGGAAATCTACAGGAAACTTTACTTGTCTGCTTCTGTTTGAAGAAAATAGCAGTGGAAGGTCATCAATTGTGTGCAGTATGAGGCATATGGAGACCACGTTTTTTTCATGTGTAACATCTTTCCTCTCGGTTGCTGGATATTAGTGGCAGTGATTTCCTGGAAAGGCGTAACTGGGAAGCGCGTGCTATTTGATTTGACCTATGAGCGTGCTTGGTGGCTTCGATCGACTTGGCCTGTTCCCCTCATCATAGTTTATGAACTAATGGCCTGTTTGGGGCAGGGGAGGGCTTGTACACTCTAAAATATCAATCCCCATGTTAATCCTATGGTACCATTTTTTTGTTGATATTTGGGGGATCGATAGTACTACCTGTTTGGTTGGGAAGTACAAGGGCTCGACCCCCAAAGTGCCCCCCGTCTAGACAGCATTTTGCTAATAGCTCAACACCTGAGCCTCTCACTCCGCTCGGACCTGGCTCATTCGATCCCTCTGCCTCCATTGTATATTCTCACCAAATTTCTTGCTTATAGGGTCATTCCTCCTTGCATTTTATTTCAACTTTTTAAAATCGGTAATATCTTGAAATGTATTTGAGTCTGCTTTGAGATTTGAACTCAGGTTCCCCTCGGCGAGACCCATCCATTTATCCTCTTAGCCCTCTTTTGGTGGGCCTGTAGGGGGCTACAGCACTAAAATATCATGTCTCCATGTTATTCCTATTGGGTTGGATAAAAATTTTGCCCTCCCCTCTTTGGAATTGAGCTAGGATCTTAATATTTGGAGGTTCGATAATATTACGTCATATCGCAAAATATACGAGAAATCGACTTCCTCAGATGCCCCCCCCCCTTACAGGGTTATTTCTTTTTTATATCTCGAATCCTAGGCCACCTTGGTCATCTGTACCTGCTTGATTCGATAATTATTTCTCTATGAGCTTTCTGCACATATAATTTTATTGCAATATAATCCTACTTCCTTCCCCCCATTCCACGTTTTTAAGGTATTTTTAAATTCGTCATCTCTCCGAGGATTTTTGGTGGCCGCGGTAGCCTAGTAATCAAAGTATAGGATCGTGGCTGGCTTGTCATGAATTCGAGCCCAGTACCACTAAAGACTCGCCGTGTAGGGGAGCGATGCACGGTAAATCTGTCGAGAGCTCGGACGTCCTCCCGTTGGTGTGGTAGTTAGGAGACGGGGTGCCAGCTCAGGTGTCGTCCTCGTCACTTGACTATGGTTCAAAATTACGAGGTCCGTCACCGAAAGCCCTCGTGTAGCTGAACAGTGCGACGCACAGTGGGCAGTTTTCCCAATCTGGCTCACGGAAATTATTTTATGGCTTTAAAGTCTTCATAATGATCTAATATCATAGTAATTAATGTAAATTGTGTATTATTTTCTGTTTTTTACTAACAAATAAGGTGAAATAGGGTCTTAACTAATTTATCTCAATTTGATCAAGAATAAATAATTGCTAAGTGGAACTAATTTTTGAACAAGGATCTAAGGATATTAACAGAGGCAGTAATTTACACGTGGGAATCCAAGAAATAGTGTGGCAGGTTAAAAAACTAAATTTAATAATTGCTAAAGATTAAACAAATACACACAGGGACAAAAAAATTAGCGCGCCAAGAAATAATTGTGAGGTCGTAACGAAACTTGGCATGAAGGTAGATGTCGGGGAGATATGCAAATTATTAGAAATGCAGCGTGATTGCACATTACGTATAGCCAATAGAGGGCGTTTTCTCCGTGGAGTATAAAATAGGTAACTAAAGCTTGTTTGAGTGTGCTGAATCGTTTGCAAAGGAAGAGCCGAGGTAGACATGCCATTACGTCATTTTTGAAGACAATACGAGCAGTTTTTTTTAGAGGGGAGAATCATAGGTATGATGGAAGCTGGATGGTCGTCATTTAGCCCACTCTGATTGTGTTGTGAGGAGGTGTTGGGACCAGCGGATCCCTTAGATGCCATTTACACGAAGACCAGGCTCAAGACGCCCTCGACTGACCAGTCGTCGAGAAGACCGCCACATCGTAAGAAATGCATGCGTACAGCCAACTGCTTCATCGGCCGCCATCCAGGCACACGTAACCCCTTCATTAGGGGCCCCTTGTGTCTTCTCGAACCATACGAAGGCGCCTGGCTGAAGGACATTTGGGATCGCGGTGCCCATTACGTGTGCCATCCATCGACGCCTCCGTTTGGAGTGAGACCACGCACGAGGAAACTGGATTGCAGCGAAATGAAACCAGGTCGTCTTTAGCGACTAATTCAGATTCAATCTCGGCAGTGATGACAATCGTGTTCGTGTGTGGAGACCCCGTGGTGAACGCCTCAATCCTGCCTTTGCTTTACAGCGACACGCCGCTCCCATAGCTGGTGTGATGGTATAGGGTGTCATTGCCTACAATACATGGTCACCCTGTGATGGTCCCTGGGGACCTCACTTTGAGAACTAGAATAATTATGAGACATAAAAGAACCAGTAGCCATTTTTATAAATAACTTTCTTTATTTGGATATCTTTCCCAAATAAAATCAAAAACTTATTAACAAATTCGACTACTAATATTATGAGGTTTTAAAGATAATATCCTTTAAATTAGCTTAATTAATTAATAATTCAATTAATTTATTAAATAATGATCACGCAGAATTTACCACGATAAGAGATCCCAGAGTTATATTTAATAATGTTCTTATTGAACATTTAACTTTAATCCGACTCTTAAAACTTGAGTGAGACTTTAACTTCAAAAAGATATTTACCACTCGGAATCTCAATTCTTCATGAGGTTAATTTATCTTCAACAACAATATTTCAATTCAAAATCACTATAACTCTATGTTTCAATGTTTATCTCCTACTGCTCTAACTTTACTATTTCGTTTGACTTAAATACTGAATCTAATCTGCATAATAAGGAATCCTGTCCGCTCTTTGGAGTTGATTGGAAATAGGTAGGGAATTAAATTTCCCTAAAAAGGTCGGTTCAGAAGGTTAGTGATAAAGTTCCGTATAGATTCGTCACAACCCCTATTATTGATCAGAGGCACCATGGCAGCCCAGCGGTATGTCCATGACATCCTGCAACCACATGTGTTGCCACTCATGCAACGGCTCCCCGGAGCCATTTTTCAACAAGACAATGCTCGGCCTCACACGGCAAGGGTGTCACAAGACTTGTCTCCGCACTGTTACTACCCTTCCTTCGCCTGCCCTATCACCAGATTTGTTCCAAATCGAGCATATCTGGGATTGTTTGGGACGGCGAGTTGGGCATCCCACGAGTTTGAACGAATTAGAGGCAAGGTTACAGCAAATATGGAGCGAAATGTCTCAAGATATCATACAGAACTTGTATGCCCGATCGTATCACATCGTGCATTCGCGCTAGAGGGAGTTCAGCAAGGTATTAAATTCTCCGTTCTTTTGCCTTTTCCTCTGAAATAAATGATCCTTTATCTTAGATTTTTTTAATCATTTACTTATATCTATGTAGTCATTACTTATGTGAAATTTCATTTTGACGACGCCTTCTTAGTGCGCTAATTCTTTTATCCGTGAGTGTAAAATCAAACGTAACATTGTACATGTACAATAAAGGACATAACATACAAGGTGTTTAATCTTGCAGTCCACAGATGGCGCTATGCGCTTTCCATTGTAATATTCCATAGCATAAATAAACATGTTCAAACTCGTCCGTGTGTGGTCGTCTTTAGTGCTGTCAAGATACTATTTCTTTTCAGACCAATTCAATTAAGAAATAAGTAACTACTTCTAGGTGCAGCAAGAGATGGCGTTTCCAAATCGAGTTAAGTAACAACAAGTCAGGTAAGAAAATATCGAACCATTTCTTATTCTTTTGAACATTTTTATTTATGTATTTAAAAATTACATTATAGCATTTCATGTAATGTTTATTTAAGAAAATGATAAGAGATAAAATTTTGCACATAGTATTCATACAGTTTTACAAAGTTAATTTCTTCTTTAAAAAATTAGAAATTTTTAAAATTTTACTTTTTGTGGGTTATTTATAATTTTTTGACATGAAATTTTTGCAATATTTCTGAGGATGTTTTAAGATCATGGCAGCTTCTAGTTCTTCATTTATTCCTACACCTCTAGCTCACACTGATAATCTAGGAGAAGGGCGCCCTTACAGATTCTTTTTTATAATTAATTCTGTTCGTACATTTGGTAATTATTTCTTTTCATTTGAGATCGCCAAATTTATCCAGATGTGCAAGACGCCCGAACATCAGCTGATGGTAACGAGCATTTTCATGATGCTTGTAGTGCTTAAGACTGCTGTTGGCGAAAGAGTATGGAATGGTGGCGCGGCTTTGGTAGGGTTAATGTATTTTGGAGAATGCTGCTTGACCCCGGAATGGACGGCCGAGGGAAGAAAGGGTCCCTGGTTGTTTTCGCAGGCGGGAAGCGCGGAAATGTTTTGGACCGGAGGAAATGGGATTCTCTCGGAGAGAGCGACCACAGGGCGTAAGAAGAAATAGTCTCTTCTGGAACTGTGTTTAAATTGAGTGGTTTGAGAAGCGGCGAACATAATTGGATTGTTATCTGACTGTGTATTTAATCAAGAATTTATGTTAATCAAGATTTAATTGTGTGTGCATTGATTAATTTAAAAGAAATAAATAAGATATATCACAAAATTAATCATATCACATAACGTGCGATAAGTAGTTACCATTAAAGTACAGAAATCAGTTCATCCGCAGATTTGCTAGGTATTCTGCACATTTACTATGGTGATCCGCTAGAGTGCGGGAAAATTGTTTCTCATTTCTCAAATTACCTAGATAATCTGCTCATTACCAACGAGACACACTGGTTAATCTGCACGTCAATTACTAGCAGGGCCAGATCATGACCTTCGGGGACCCTGGGCGAACGATATCTGGGGGCCCCTAAATAAATTTTTTGCGGGAAAATTTAAAATATACGAAACCTAACTCAGTTTTTTTAGATAAGTTATGAGTTGAACACCTTCATTTACTAAATGCTGGTCTGCGTCATCTGAATAGTCATGAATAATAGCGCGTACACTCTCCAGGTCGACGTTCTCCTTACTTTGTGTGTGTGTGATCTCTTGCAAATCCATCAAAAATTTAAATTTCTTACTATATTTTGTGTATACTTGACTTCTATTTAAATCCAGGGAATTAACATATCTAACGCAACACAATAAACGTGTATCTTCTAAGTTTTTCTGTCCCAAACACAGCTTTTTAGTAGATTTATCTGTAAATATTGAAATAACCCGTCTCTTGTTCACATCGCTATATTCTGTTTTTTACACTAGTTTTTTGACTGTCTTGATACTCCTTTAGTTTTTGATCCGACTCCTGTCTTATATTGCTTATAAACGTTTTTTTACTGACATAATTTCCTTCATAGATGTCCAAACCAGGAATATGTAATTTTTTGTTAATTGAATTAAATCCTTCTAAAATTTCTTCCCAAAGTATTAAATAGTAGTTTTTCGAGTTTTCTTTTTTAAATAAATTTACTGCCTCTTTACGAAAATAAATTTTTTTCATTTTTATTATCACTAAATGTCTTAGTAATATTCATAATATTACTTTAATTATCTTTTAAAGTTTTAACAGCATCGTAGTACAAGACCATGTTGTCTGACAAACTTTTAAAGGTAAACTTCACGATTTAGAAGCTCTCACCTATGGGTCGAAGCAGAAAAAGAAACGTATTTGTTGCACTAAACCAAAGAAGAGTTCACGATTTCAGTTGCAATCTTAACTGATTCTGCACTAACCAGAGTAAGAGAATGTGCAGCACACGGCCCATAATTAGCGAATTTATTTTTTCTTTTAGAAGAGCTTGCACACCATTATATTGACCGGACATGTTGGCAACGTTGTCAAATGACTCTCCCCTACAATTATCCAATAGCTATCCATTTGTTTCTAAAAATTCTTGTAGAGAATTAAACAAGTATAAGCCAGTGACTACCAATCTTCCCCGAAAACAATACCTTAGTATAATAGCAAGTTGGTCATTGTGAGACAAATCTGATGTTAAATTCATCACAATTGAATCTAAACAACTTGTTACATGTTTCCAAACAGAAAAGCCAGTTGCGTATTGAAAATTTATTTTAGAAAAAAGTTTGTAGGCCAAACAAAAAACACTTCCAATACTAGTTGAATAACATAGCCAAGATCTTAAGTTTTTTAAGGAAATGATTATTCGAAAATGATCTCTTTTGTTCTTTGTATTCTCTTACTGAAACAGAATATATATTGTTTGGATTTTTATTTTGAAAATAACTCATCTCATGTGAAAGGATATAATCAATAAATCTATTATTTAGTGATTTAGGCCACGAACCAACGTCAACGTATTTCTCAAAATCAAATCTAACATTTTCTAAATACTCTTTGGTTGGAGATGATGTCCTCTGGCTAAACAATATCTTTTTCTGAAGGCTGCTGGTCATCGAGATCTTGCGTATTTTCATCATGAATATTTGCTTGTTGTGTTTTTCCGCTTTCTTTGGCTAAGTTCCTTTCCCTTACGCTTGTTAATGCATCAGCGTTTGTAATATTTTTGTTACATTGTAAAAAAAAGTTGAAATTTTGACACATTTAATTTTTTCTTTTTCTTGATTTAATAGTAATTTTCGTTTTTCCGCACCAATTTAATATTTTCTGCCAGACATATTTATATTGTTAATTAAGGAATTAATTTCCCTGATAATAAATGTAAAATAATAGGTCATAAAATCACGATAACACAACCGACTGTGCTTAATAAACTAAAAATATTCTAACAAATTTTTACAAAACAACATAGTATATTTCTGAGACAGTTAAAATAAAGTACCTAGTTTATTTTTAAAAAAATCATTGCCTATACTCGTTAAAACCTAAAATGCTGATTAATATTATTTATTGGCCCATCAGTTAAAAGGGGTTTTTATGAAAATAAACTTAGAATTATATATATATTATATATATATATATATATATATATATATATATATATATATATATATATATATATATTTGCCCGCTTTAAATAATTATTGTTTTCCGTTGTCATCCATTACTTGCTGTTGCTACCTGTACTTAAAAAATGATTTATTACGAAAATCAAGACCACTTCACTTTTATCCATAATATTCGCGGGAAATCTCCGAAATCCACATAAAACTATTGTTATTTTTTCCATTCTATAGAAGTAATTAAGTCACTTATCACAAATTTTAAGACAACACATAAATATTTATGGGAAATATTGATGTTTTCAATCTTTGAAAATGCAGAAAAGACTTAATCATAACTTAAATATCTGCCTACTTAAATAATTAAGAAATGTGTATTAGTACTTACTTTTTACTTGAGAAACTTAAATAAACAGGTTCTTAATTATCTTTTAATTTCAGGTATTATACACAGGACATAGCACCAAATCAGTATATCTTTATGAATACCCTCTAATGGTGTTGGACTTTTTGAGAGTGAATGAGATAATGGACTTGGTCTAGCTTGGCTAGACATGGAGAGAGGAGCAACAACAAACAACAACAGTATATTATTGTAACTTAGAATTATTATTACACAAAACAAATAGCTACAGAAATAGTGCCACTACGTTTGTATAAATGCTCGATGCGCTCGTCAGCGCCGATCTATGATAGAGCCTCCGTATATTAATTATTAATTTCTGCGTATTCGGTTCTAGGGCGGAAGAACAAAAGTAAAATGCCCTTGCTCTCGAAAATAAAAATAAATTTGGTATGGTATTTCGGATATTTTTTAATTATATTTTTTACTGGTTTATTTAATTACTATTTTGATTGTAAGTATTTTTTTCAGTCTGTTTTCTTCAACGGGGTACAGGGGACCCTGGAACCCGAGGGCCCTGGGCTGCAGCCCATTTAGCTTATACGTAGATCCGGTCTTGCTTACTAGGCACTCGTTAAAGTGAAACTATCTTTGGTGGAACGTTTCTGTACGCTTAAATTAAAAATGTCTAATCTTTTTTTTATATCTAAAGAATCAAATTAATAAAATAAAACAATCAACACATTAGAGTTGATAGAATCAGTCATCATTCAAATGAAAAAACTGCAATACAAAGAATCAAACAGTTTAAAATATTATAATTAATCCTCCAATTGGTCAGCACGGCCTTTTCCACCCTACTAGAGAGGCTTCGAAAACGGACCACACTGAATTTTTCCTAAGGCCGGGGACTCACCAAAAATGAACCAAACAGATTTTTCCCCTTCAAGTAATGTGTTCAAAACCGGAAAGGTGGTATTTTTCCGAATTCTTTTCCCCCTTTAAAGGTTTACGATCTTGAAAGATAATTAGAGACGGTCGGGGAGACACAATGGGCATTGAGGGGAAACTTTTATGGTCACGACGGGGAGACCGGTTCCTGTGGCAATCCTAAAATCTTCAACCTAAAGTTTACACAAATAGCGAGTCAACGATTTGAGAATTCTCATTTTTTTCTTTACCTTAAAATTCTCAAATGGAATTAAGTTTTTATAATGTATGTCTAAGTTTTAAAAAAATATCTGTAGTATTTAAATTCAAATTATATATTAAAACATTGAGAGGATAATTTACTGTTTCATTTTTATTACTTTAATCAATACTTTCAGGGATTTTTTTTAAAAATGATTATTTTGTTATGTGTCAAAAAAAAAAGGTTCAAAATTTAAAATCTTTTAAAATTTCGGACACTTCTAAACATGAATAATTTTTAAGCTTCTGTATTACATTATTTGCAAAAAATTTATATGTATTGTTAAAAAAAAACCCTATTTAAATCTTTTAGTTTTTCATAATTTTAAAGCCAGATATTCAGGGCATCTTACATAGAATCCCTTGTTTTGTATTGTTCAGATAACAAATTATATTTGAATTTTGAATGTCTGAACATTAATTTCATTCAAAGAGAATTTTAATTTCAAGTAGTTTATATTTTTTAACTTGAATCTTCAAATAAAGAGTATTTAAAAGCATCTGACAAATTTAGAGTTAACATTTGCGCATATAAATAAATATAAAGATCCTTTTTAAATTGAAGTTAAAAAAATATATATTTATGCATAATCCCCTCATCATTCATGTTCCATTAGTGGTTGACTGAAGAAAGGTTATTAAAATTTGGACATTTTTATAATCTTAACCATGCAAAACTAGGAATTTTGTATTAGCTCCACTAAAATTCTGCATTGGAATTTCGAAAAAGATATTTATGCGTGTCTCACATACTCAGTTGAAAAACATATATTTACCATAAATACTAATAATTCTTTGGATATTTAAAATTATCATATGATTAATTTTTTAATATATATATATATATATATATTCAACTTCTATAATATTTTTTTAAGTATTCCTTAAATTTCATATAATTTAATTAAGTGAGGGGATATTAAAGTCGCACTCTCTCTCTTCTCTACTCAACTTCTTGAGGGCTTTTGGCGACAGTCCTGTGGCTTGGTATCAGGTGGTCAAGGTATCGAATCATGGTTGGCATGTCTCGAGTTCGAGCCCAGTGCCACCAAAGACCCGCCGTGTAGGGCAGCGATGCACGTTAAATCTATCGAGAGCTGAAATGTCCTCTCGTTGGTGTGGTGTGGTAGCTAGGAGAGGGGGTGCCAGCTCAGGTGTCGCCCTCGTCATTTGACCATTTTTCAAAATTACGAGGTCCATCACTAAAAGCCCTCGTGTAGCTGAACAGTGCGACGTTAATATTCACTCACTTGGCGACGGACCTCGTAATTTTAAACCATGGTCAAGTGACGAGGATGACTCTTGAGCATCGCTCCCTTACACGGCGGATCTTCAGCGGTGCTGGGGTCGAACTCATGACACATCAGCTACGAGTCCGTTACTTTGACCATTAGGCTACCGCGGCCTCACAATGTGGTTGAAAACTGCATGTTATAAGTAAAAATATGCTGAAACATTTGATGAACTTATAATAGATTTTTGCATAGAAGATAGATGTGTGATATGATAAAATGTCAATATGTAAAATTTATGAGAATATCGATGACAATTTTTGAAAAATTCAATTTAAGTTTCAGTCTGAAACTTATTCGTTTTTCATTTAATATTAAATAGTCGCGATAACAAATTAATAGTTTAACGCATTCATAGATTATAAAAAATAAAGGTATATAAATGATATTGTTGGGAATAATAAGTTTTTATAGTTTTGAATTTTCAGACTTCTTTGCAGGAGTGTAGACTATTAAAAGGCTGATGTAGAAGTTAGAAAACTAATATTTAAAATATATGGAAAACAATATCTGCAATTTCATGATCTTGACGAGCAGAAGACGGCATTTTTACTTAGTAGGGCAGAGTAAGCATAAGGTAGGAGCTTCTGGAGTAAACAACCAGGCCTCTGCAGTTTTGGCAGGTAATGAACTCCCATTTGTTGCTTTCAATAAGGAATAAAAAAATAACAAATACAAAAATAAGTCATGTAAAATTTTATATATTTTAATAACAATGAATTGTGAACTTAGTTTCCAATTCATTGTCACGAGTTGGCAGTAACTACGGTACTCTATCGACGTACTTCTTATATATATATATATATAAGAAGTACGGTTGATAGAGTACCAATTTTAACGCAATTTTATATTTCGTTCTCGTAAACTTTACTCCTTTTAAAATGTGTATTGACAAAATACTCTCCTTTTGTTTATTTATAAAATTTTAAAAATATAATGGTTATCTTACCCAACATTTTAAATCAGGGGCGGCAACTGTGTAGTTAAGACGTGCCAAACCAATCTGTCAGTATCATTCAGCGTGCCACATAGTAGGAAATTTTTGAAATCCTTCGATTCTTACGGTAATATTTGCAGATTTAAAGAATAGAGGTAAATAATTTAAATTTACAGTTTTATATTTTATATTAATTATGGATCAATAAAATACATTTATTAACATAAAAATAAACAATATAAAATGTTACTATTTCTTCAACAAAGATAAAAAAAATTAAAAATGTATGTTTCCAACATATTTACTTAAATAAAAAATAGACAAAGGGAAATATAAATGATTCCCTTCATTACAGTTAAATAAAAATTGTAATGCGAATTATAACTCTTTCACGACTCTTCTTTCATATCGCAAAACCAGGGGTATTATGCATGACACGATTCTGAGCATTCAGTTTTGTTAAACAATTTCTTTGCGGAGTCGAAATATTTTTCATATTAGGAAAGATTTTTTTACTTTGATATGCCGAATCATAAGTGGAAAGCAGAGTACATGCAATTTTCTTTTTTCAACAATTAAATCCCCTAGCAATAACACTCAATTATTTACAAAATAGCTGTAAATTTATCCTTAGAATTATCTTTCAGATTATTTTGTAGTTCCATAAATGTCCATAACTCTCTCTCTCTCTCTCAGAAGATGTTTGTCAAATAAGGTCTATTATCAACTTCCATCCACTCAAGAATTGACAAATTTGTAGAGTAATGCTGAGTGCCACTAAGAATTGTACCACGTGCCACAGGTCCATAGATTGCCGACACGTTTTAAATGTTCTTATTAACTAACCATCTCCTATTCAAACACAATTTATATGATAAAAAAAGGTTTTCATTCATTTTGTAGGGAATTGTTTTAGATTCAACCATAAGTAATTTTGTGTATCAAAAAAATTACGTTGTTTCGGGGATCCCCTTAGATCAAAACGAAAGGAATTTGACATAATTGTAGTAAGTTTCTCTAAAAGGGGAAACGTTCACTTTCAAAATACACTGCGTAAAGTGGTTTTAGGTGTACGAAGTTATATTCACTATTATTCCTAAAATAAATTTTGATATTTTGGTTTTTCGTTAAGTTTTGAAGTTATTTCTTCAAATATACTTCTCCATTACATTTCTTTCAAACTTGCTATTTTCTTTTGCGGCCACGGTATCCTGATGGTCATGGTTATGAACTCGTGTCCAGTGTTCGAGCCCTGGTACCACAAAAGTTTAGCGTTGAAGAGGAGCTGATGCACGTTAAACACGTCGAGGTCAGAAGTCCTCACGTTGGTGTGATGTGGAAGTTTGGAAGGGGAGTTATCAGCTCAGGTATCATCCTCGTCACTTAACCGCGGTTCAAAATTACGTAGTCGCTCGTCAGTAGCCACCGTGTTGACTTAGAATGCAATATAAACCCTTGACGTGTGCACTTGAGTTAATCCGAGTACGCTAAACAGTTCCAAATATGAATGTGTTTTTACTGCCACTATGTTATATATTTCTTTCATTCTTTTTACAATATGAGTAGAAGTCGTAAACAGTTTGTCACAGTAAAATTAATTTTTGTTTTTATATTCAAATTATACTATTATATTGATTCTGAAAAAATAATAGGTTAGTTTGACAAGCCATTATTTCACAATTTTAAAGCATTGAACAGTTTTGAAATTTTTAAAACTTTTCTAAAATGTTAAATTATTAAAAATATTTAATTATTGTAAGTGATTAATATTTCTTAGATTATTGGAAACAAAATGTATAAAATTTAAAATATATCTCTTTGTTGAATTTTAATAATTATTTTTATGGCTAAACCTGGAAAAAACCCAACTTTTTTTAAATATTAACATTAAGATATTTTTAAAAAATAACTAGAGCTCTCAGACCTAAATCGGGCTGCGGTAGCCCAGTGGTTAAGGTATCCAACCATGGCAGGCATGTCATGAGTTCGATCCCAGTACCACTAAAAGACCCGCCGTGTAGGGCAGCGATGCACGTTAAATCTGTCGAGAGCTGAAACGTCCTCCCGTTGGTGTGGTGTGGTAGTTAGGAGAGGGGGGTGCCAGCTCAGGTGTCGTCCACGTCACTTGACCATGGTTCAAAATTACGTGGTCCGTCGCCAAAAGCCCTCGTGTAGCTGAACAGTGCGACGTTAATATTAACTAACTAACTCAGACCTAAATCCATATGAGCTTTTATAGAACATATGTAAGGGAACATTTGCAAGATATTTCAAGACTCTATCTTGAACAGGAAAAACGCCTTAGGGATTAGAAAACACTCTCATCTTCAAAATTAAAAATCTGAGAAAAACATATTTAAAATTTGTAAAGACATAAAAAATTCCATTGCCTGTAAAGCTTTAATTTTTCAATCTGTTACTGTCCAACTTATGCTCTACATGAAAATTCTACTTGAAATAAATATGACTGAAATATTTTTTAATTCAAAATATCCTAAGACATAACATTGATAACAACTGTTAATTTGATCAATTATTCACTTTTATCAGAACCTTATATATTCACAAGAGTTTTAAATGCAAAATATTTATATAGAAATTAGTGGTTATACAAACGTAATCCAGAAATCACCAAGTTTGTAAACAATATCTATTTTTTCTCAGTTCCCCATCGTGGTAGTTAAGCAAGTTTAAGTTTTTATAGCATGACTTTCAAATACTGCAATGTAGAACTACAATAGATTTATTATAATGTAGTTTGTGGTACATCAGGAAATATTTAGTTCATTCTGCAACATTTGTATTATGTAGTCTAATTGTAATATTACCTGAAAAAGCTGAATTTTAGATTTACCATTTTCAGTCATATTCCATCCCTTTCAAGTATTATTTATCACAGTAGCCTGCGTACATTTTGGTCATGGCATTTTTCAAAAGGAAAAAAAAATAATGAAAACAAAGTAAAGAGCTTTTAAATTATATAAACTATGTGTCAAAAATATATTGGTCTTTAAATCAATCTTAATTAAGTAAATGTGAGAAAACTCAAAAACATGAGCAAACAGAAATGATTTTAGAAACTAAAATTGTAGTTAATTGCCGTTTTCACACGAAATATTGGATTGTGTTAAAAAATATTTTTAATTAATTCAATCTAGGAATGCAAAAATGCTTTAAAATGAAACCGATTGATTGATTGATTTAATATTAACGTCGCACTGTTCAGCTACACGAGGGCTTTTGGCGACGGACCACGTAATTTTGAACCATGGTCAAGTGACGTGGACGACACCTGAGCTGGCACCCCCTCTCTAACTACCACACCACACCAACGGGAGGACGTTTCAGCTCTCGACAGATTTAACGTGCATCGCTGCCCTACACGGCGGGTCTTTAGTGGTACTGGGATCGAACTAAAATGTTACCTTCGAAACGGTTTAGCACAGTGGGCTCGACCGGGAAAAAATGAAACCGAATTTAAAATCAAAACTCAGAAAATTAAAATTTCTTAAAACCTAATTGGTTTTAGATCAGAAATTGAGCAGGTTTTCCAAATACCGGGTGGGCAAAAAGTCCGTAAAAACTTTAAAAATTCATAAAATCCGGAGAATTGAACGGGAAAAAAAACTGTTTGCAGGATCAGCATTAGTATGTCACGGGATTTTTTTTAAGCTAGAAAAAAAAATAATTTGAAAATCATCCGGTAGGTGGCGCTGTTACAAGCGTCTGTGGTGGAAATATGCAAATTAGACGGCTATAAAAACCTTTGCTCTCAATGAATCCACATTCATTTCCCCAGTACAAACAGTGAATGTGATCAAGGATGCTCAGTGCGCCGGATGAAGCTTTGTTGGTGAAGTTATTTTACATGAACGAGGAATCAGCGACCATTGCCTTGTGTAAATTCCGAGTTCAGAAAAATGTGAAGAGTGGAAAAGGCCTTTTAACACCTGCAGGTCTCTTAAAGCTTGTTAAACTTTTGAGGAAACTGGAAAGTTGGAGGATCGAGCAAGAGCTGGACGACCATGCTTGAAAGAAGCACGTGCACCCTGCATTGCTGTCGAAATGGAAGCGATTGCGTCCGAAGCAGCTTCAGGGACCAGCAGTGCTCGTGAAGCTGCCAGACGATTGGGCTTACCACCATCATCTTTCCGCAATATTCTTCGTCGAATCCTCCAGCTGCACCCATACAAATTGCAATCGTGCCATGAACTTTTGCCAGCAGATACCGTACAGAGGGAAGCATTTGCGAAGTGGGCCTTCTCTAAAATGGAACAGGATCCCACCTGGGTTTTTAACATCTTGTGAACAGATGAAGCTCATTTCTCGCTTCATGGTGACGTTAACAACCATAACTGTCGCATTTGGGCGACCTCTAATCCACGTGAGTGCGCACAGAAGCCATTGCATCCCCAAAAGTAACAGCATGGTGTGGTTTCACGGGCTCATTTATCATAGGACCCTTCTTCTTTGAAACGCAGTGCCCAGTAAATGGATGGATAAGGGAAACGGTAAATGTGCAGCGTTATCTAACGCTCCTGCGGGAGACTGTCGTGCCATGTTTAATTCAACGAGGTCAAATTGCGAATGTCACGTTCATGCAGGATGGAGCAACCAGTCACACTGCTAACCCGGTTAAGGCATTCCTGATACAGACGTTCGGGGAAGACAGAATCGTTAGCAGGCACTGCAGGTACCCATGGCCTCCTCGGTCTCCAGATTTAACACCGGCAGTCTTCTGGTTGTGGGGATATTTGAAATCTCGAGTGTACTAATCCGGTCCATCAAGTCTGTCGGAACTGAAAGATGCGATCCGCAGAGAAGTATCCTCCATACATCCGGACGTGTTGCGCTCTACCGTTGCTGGATTTGTCACTCGTCTGGAATGTCTTCTCCCCTGTGGTGGTGGTCATGTGGAACATATTCTGGTGTAATAAAGTTGTGAAAGTTTTCTGCTCATTATTTATGCATTGTTTCTTTGATTTGCGTACATCAGCGCCACCTACCGGATGAGTTTCGAATTATTTTTTTCTAGCTTAAAAAAAATCCCGTGACATACTAATGCTGATCCTGCAAACAGTTTTTTTTCGTTCATTTCTCCGGATTTTATGAATTTTTAAAATTTTTACGGACTTTTTGCCCACCCGGTATATGAAATATATATTTGCAATACATTGGGTGAACTCTCTGTTGGCCGTGAAGTGTAGAAAATGTCCTTTTCACAATCCTCGCCCTAGGCCACAGCTGTGAATGAGAAACCTCCCGTTTCGAAGAACACAGAGACCGAAAAGCCATAAAATCATCCCCTGCAAAACCAATTAGGACCTCCTGCGGTTTTAACAGGGGAAGGCATTAAATTGCCATTTGTTTTTGAAGCAGTTCGCGAAATTTATCGGAACATTTTCGGATAAGCTAGCTTGGAAAAGTAGATCGTTTTCGAAGTGAAATTCAATTAACGGGTCATCCAGTCAGAGGGTTAAGGAAATTGACATGTTAATTATTTTTCGATGTCTAAAGATTCACGTTAATACAATCATGCAAACAATGCATTAGTTGATAGAATCAATCAACTGCAAAAAAAAGAGAGAGTGAATCAAATAGTTTAACATATTATTATAACTAAGAAAATGAGTTTGCGAAATATATGATAAAATTATCCTTACTTATTAGTGCAATCTAAATGATTTTCACCGCCCAGCCAGTATGGTAGATATGACTCTCGGGTTGTAACCGTGTGGGTTCAGGTTGGAATCCCGAATAAAGAATGGATGTATTTTTTTCGGGAAAGGAAGTTGGACTTTAGCCTGTAAAGGATTCCCGCCTCGAACGGAAAGCAGCGCATTCCTTCTGGTATATGCTGGGATCATCATTTGTAATAAATGTCTATATTCTTTTGTTTTTATTGTATGTTTCTGTTCTTACACTAGTATTTCATATGTATCCCACGATAAAAACACACGACAACAACAAAAGATTGGTGTCAGTTTGAATTGCATAGCAATTGGTTTTTGCGACAAACTTTTGATATTTAACGACACGGAAACCGCTAGAGTATGAAAATTACCATGTTAAAATGCAGAAAATTCTTGATTCCGCATTTTAATGCGGCAAATCAATAATTGCACATATTATCTAGGTAATCTTCGCATTAACTGCTTTCTTGTTTTGACGATCAGTGGCGTAGTGTAGGCTTTCAACACCTGGGGCCGACCGGAAATTTGCCGCCTCTCTATTTTGATTAAGAGTCAAGAAAATTAATAAAAGCAAAAAAAGCAGCTTAAAATTTTTTTATTGATTAAAAATGCACTTTTCGGGTTTTTTCATAGCAAAATCTTTTATGCAATTATCATTATCAATATGTATCTCCTGTTCAATTGCTAGAATAGCTAAATTTGTTAGCCTTAATGTGGACATAGTCAATCTGAGATAGTTTTTGAATAATTTTAGTTTAGGGTAGCTTCTCTCGCAACTGGCATTACTGATGGTAGATGTTAAAAAAAATTCTCAACATTATGACAATATTTGGTAAGCCTGTGATATTCCCCCCTCTGGTAAGCATCTCTTTGATTATCAGCGTGAGCTAGAGGTGTAGGATTAACGGAAGAACTAGAAGCATACACAATCTTAATATATCTTTATTGAGATTTTTAAGTCTTTAACAAATTAGATTATAATAATAAATGCGAGAGAATCTACGGTGGCAAAACACACGATTTATATAATACCGAATTAACCTAATCCGGACCATTATCAATAACTGACTCGCCTAAACTCAATTCCAATACTATCACAGATCCTAATATTAAATAGTCAAACCTACCTTTGAAGTAACGATCACAAGAATCTTAGATGAAGCCTTGTAATTACTCGAGTGCAATGGTATGCACCTTGACTCAATGGAACTCTATCACATATGATTTCTGTTCGTCGCCACGTAAAGTTTTCCAAAACCTCTTCACGCTTGAACCACACACACACAGATTATGTTTACATTCCTCAAATTGCCATCCCGCTTACTCTAAGTTCTGATATTTAAAAGCTTCCTAATTTGCATCTTTCTTTCACGCTTCACTTCTTGGCTTCGGTTGGAAAAGAGTTGCCATTAATTGTGGCCCTAAAGAACCCAAAGGACATGTTAAAGAAGACGCGTGAGCCCGTTACGATTCCCTCCAAGAAGCAAAACGTGATTTATTCGAGGGTCTTAATGACCATAAGAAATTACGTGCCTGAATTTTTAATTTTCTACTTCTAACTTTCCATGCCTTATTTAAATTTTAACTTCGAATAGTCATTCTAACCATTAATTTCCAATATTCAACTTAAACTTTAATTTTCACTATTCAATCTTAAGTTTAATTTTTAATATTCCTCCTTAATTTGAACTTTCGACAGCCACAATACATTTCACTCAATTAACTAGATCAACATTAACAGTTACGTATTTTAATCACAGTAGATTCTCACATGTACAAAATAAATGGGCATGCCCCATTTGGGCAACGGACTCAGAAAAAAACCATGTATGTCTTAGATGGAAAAACGAGAGCCGCATGCCCCTTAACTAACTTAATTCTACCTAATGTTACTTAAAAACTATTACAATTCTTCTTTCTGTCTACTTTACATTCATCCTGTCCTTTGTACAAAAGTCTTTGAACATTGGTTTTCTATAGAGACTTTAGAGTCTGTCACCCTGAAAAAAAACTCTTTAAGTCACTGAGAATAACAAAGTTGCACATATTGTCATTACATTTCACAATTTTTATACACTATACATCACCGTTAAATTACAACTAATTTTCATATATTCCTTTCATCTGGCCTTTCTAATAAACATCCCCTCAAATCACGCAGCGCTTGTTAATGTTAGTAGTAGGCTGCCTATGCTGCGTTCCCCAAAACCAAATGTACATCAATATGAAACAATATAACAATATATATAAATTACATACACTATACAATTATACTCCATTTCACTTGAAGTTGGCAGCGCTCTGGGAAGGGTACGCTGACCAAATCACAGCCGCTACAGGGTTACTCTAGGAGAAGAGTGTGATTATAAGAAATAAAATTCTCCATATTTGGCGAGCAAAAAAATTACTCTTGAAAAATGTGTCCATTAAAATTGTATGGGTTTTTTTTTGATAATACTATAAGCCCCTTTTCTAATCGAAATATTTAAGGATTTGCGTTTCAATATGTTTAAAAATATTAATTAATCAACTAGCAAAACTTTTCTCGAATAAAATCTCAATAGTTCCCAACATGTTGATTGCATTTTTTTAAATGAAAAAATACTGTTAAATTGTGATTCACATGCTATCATTACATTGATTTTTTAAGTAACTTATGCCACTTTCAAAATAAACGGCTCATATATCTTTAGTTTCATAATTTCATTTATTACATCTGTTTATAAAATACAAATTTCTATCTTGTTTATAAATAGTTAATCATCTCTTTTTCCATTATTACTGTTTTAAATCAGTTTGTAATTATTGTTCACATTACATGTAAATGCCGTTTATGTATGTTAGTTTAAGATATACAGAAGCACATAATAGAATTTGGGGATTAATTTCAAAAGTTTATCAATATTCATCTTATATAAAATTTATAGTTTATCCGGAAAAAATATCTCGATGCATATTTCAAAAATTATGTTACTAACATTATATGAAAATTTTATATATTCAGCTCAATAAGTATAACTTTTAAAAAAAATGATTTATTAAAATAATTTAATACAAAAATTATATATTTTGATATTTAGAACTATATTTGTTGTAAAAAGGTTAAATAAAATTTTTTTAAAGGGACAATTGCTCTTTTATTTGGTATTCATAAATCAAATTATATATACATGTATATTTAGCACTCCTTGTAGGAAGCCTTTAGAATCAAAATGAAAGCATTGCACATTCTCTTTTAACTCCCTAATTTTTCGTAAATAATTTCTGCGCTATAAAATGATATCACGTCTTTCAAGATGCACAGCCTGTCTTTTCCTTTTTTCAAATGTGAACCCCATGTCCTTTAGTAATCTGTACAAGGAAAATTCGAAAAATGTTCAGCATCATCATTTATTTCCTTCTGAACTTCGGATAACATAGGAATGTCATTGTTAGGGGAAAAGCCATGAATTTTTCGCCGAATGCACGATAATGTGAAGTCGTCCTATTTCACCAGCCTTCTACGCTGCCCTACGGCACCGGGTCGTTTTTTACCAGAACTTAAAGCACTCAATGTCTTCTTTTCCTTCTTCAAACGAAAAAAAGTTGTCTTCGAAACGCCAGTCAGTTCAGAAATCTTTCTTACAATTTCACTGAGGGATTCTTGCGGGTTTTCTTCTCGAAGTCGAGAATAAACATTCAGTATGTTTTTCCGAGCTCCGCTTCTGATAGATATTCCTCGCTTCGATGGTGTATACAGCGAGGTTGGTGACATTTCTATCTCAGACATGTTTAAGATTTCAAAAACAACAAGAATTAAGATGTAAAATTATTACGTAAGAATGAAACTTGGTCGCAAAGCGAATGGCGTTGATTTGGCGCGAATATTTCGGAAGAATGTAATGTTGAAAACCAGTTTTTTCAGCAAAATATTGTTGTTGTCAGCCAAAAGTCAAGTAGTTGTTTTCTATTGTATTCGTTCACCAAGATCTCCAACAATTGGACCGTGTTTTGTGGGTTTTGAACCTCCACGTAATCCTGGACTTGTGGTTCACACAAGTCTAAGATAAAATATGATCTACCAGGGCTTCCTGTTACATCCCCAGTTCTAATTTTTTATTCAACTTTAATTAATCGTAAACAAAATCCGTTGGCTCCTAATTCAGTCTCTGTTGAGACGCGTAAAAGCTTATTTCTAAATCTTTCCTATTTTGTATGGCAGGGAATGCTTTTGACAATGCTGCTTTTAGCTGCGCAAAGTCCGTGGCGGTATTCTGCACTAACGCTGATCCGAATATTTGATATCAATCTTGGGCCCTCCCAGGAGATGACCTTTCAAATAAGCACACGATAAATCACACTGGGTATCTCAAGTAATTTCATTTGATTGTCAATACCCTCCAAAAACTCGGTAACGTTCTCCGACCCGGAAAAGTACACTTCTGGTAAAACATTAAACCGGCTAGCGCTTCTTACCTCGTGGTCATATAAATTAAATCTCGTTGGGCGCCAATGTGATATCCCCCCTCTGGTAAGCATTTCTTTTATTATCATCGTGAGCTAGAGGTGTAGGATTAACGGAAGAACTAGAAGCATACATTATCTTAATATATCTTTATTAAGATTTTTAAGCCTTTAACAAATTAGATTATAATAATATATGTGAAAGAATCTACGGTGGCAAAACACACAGTTTATATAATACCGAATTAACCTAATCCGGACCACTATCAATAACTGACTCGCCTAAACTCAATTCCAATACTATCACAGATCCTAATATTAAATAGTCAATTCTACCTTTGAAGTAACGATCATAACAACCTTAGATGAAGCCTTGTAATTACTCGAGTGCAATGGTATGCACTTTGACTCAATGGAACTCTTTCACGTATGATTTCTGTTCGTCGCCACGTAACGTTTTCCATAACTTCTTCACGCTTGAACCATACACACACAGATTATGTTTACATTCCTCAAATTGCCATCCCGCTTACTCTAAGTTCTGATATTTAAACGCTTCCTAATTAGCATCTTTCTTTCACGCTTCACTTCTTGGTTTTGGTTTGAAAAGAGTTGCCTTCAGTTCTGGCCCTAAGGAACCCAAAGGACATGTTAAAAAAAAAAGACGCATGAGCCCGTCATAAGCCATCTTCAAGTTCGGACTCAATAATATATTTTAATAAACCCAGAGAGTCGGACCTAATATGTTTTTTTTTTACAGCCTGGGTCTGTTGCAGATATGAAAGCTTGTAGACGTAAGCGCTCAAGTTGGAATTCTTCTCTATTAACGTCTTGAGGAGCTCGATCTAACAAGGAGAGGGAACGACTAAGAAAATTCATTTGAGGTCGATACTTGGTGTAATAGTAGTACTCCCCTTTAGGGTGTTCAACCTTTACTGTAATTCCGCCGAATGGCAAGTCAATTAGGAGAAAAAAGCCTTCCAAATTCATGCTTAGCTTTTAAACAATTAAATGTCAATTTCCTCCAACGATTTCGTAGGTTGGTTGATATATCGTCTGCATACTACGCGCGAGGTCTGAGTCCGATTCATTGGTCAATTTCTTTTTCATTTCATTTAATTATTTTTAAAATTAAATAAACTTATTTATGAAAGGATTATTAAATATTAAATATTTTATGCAGTTATTTTGGATTTTATAAAGTAAAAACAATCAAATAAATTTATTATTTAAATGATTTATTATTAAAATTATTTTAAATTATTATTAATAAAATATTTAAAATAATTATTAATTATTAAAATTATTTAAAATAAGTATTGATTAAAATTATTTAAATTTTTTTAAATAATCATTATTTAAAAATATTTAAAATAATTATTATTTAAAAATATTTAAAATAATTATTATTTAAAATTATTTAAAGTAATTTTTAATTAAAATAATTAATGATTAAAATAATTAATAATTAAAATAATTAATAATTAGAATTAATTAATAAGAACTATTATTAATAAGAATTATTATGAAATATATTACTTTATCATTGAAAATTATTAATTTATTATTTATATTATTAATTTATTATTTATATTATTAATTTATTATTAAAATTAAACCATTTATTTTTAAAATTATTAGTTTATTTTTAAAATTATTAATTTTTTTATTAAACTTATTGAAAGTATTAATTTACTTTTAAAATTATTAATTTATTATTGAAAAGATTGTTAATTTATTGTTAAAATTATTATTAATTTATTATTGAAATGATTGCTAATTTATTGTTAAAATTATCATTAATTTATTATTAAAATTATTAATTTATTATTAAATCTATTAATTTATTATTAAAACTATTAATTTATTATTAATATGATTATTATTGAAATAATTATTAATTTTTTAAAAATTATTTAAAAATAAACTTTTTAAAATTATTTAAATTTATTTAAATAGGACTTATTAAATGTTTTATAAAATTATGAAATTTTTTATTACTAATATATAAAAAGACATATTTTTTATTATCTTAATTATAAAATAATTTACTTAATAATAATATATTTCATAAATTATTTTATATTATGTATAATATTTTATTTATAGTATATTTTATTTCCCATTATAAAACTATTTGTAACTAATTTTTATGTATATAATCTTTTAATATTTGTTTTATATATTTTATTATAAATATTATTTATTAATATAAAAATAAATTTATATAAAATATTTATATAGTTACAGTATTTTTTTACTTTATAAAATGCAAAATAATTACAGAACATATCATTTAATATTTAATAAACATTTCATAAATAAAATTTTTTAATTTTAAAAATAATTAAATGAAATGAAAAAATGACCGATGAATTGAACACAGACCTCTCGCGTGGTCCGTACGTCCGCCTATGCTGATTCCACCCCATACCATCCAACCAGCTCTTCTGTATTATGACCTTTCACGAACGAATTCTGGGTTATTTCGAGTGCCCCTGTCCCTCCATACAAGAACACGTCGGGTGTCACACTCTAGACTGAATCGGGACTCGTCTGTAAACAGCACTTGGCTCCAATCATGTTGCTCCTAATCTCGATGTTCAGCAGCCCATCTTCTACGGACCGCACGGTGGCTTGGGGTCAACGGAATGCAGACCATTGGCCTACGTGCATAGAGCCCTCCCTCATGAAGCCGATTACGTACTGTTTGGCTGGACACCCTTCATCCTGTCGCCAAGAGCAAATGTATTTGCAGCTGCGTAGCATTCTCTGTTCTGTTTCGACGGGCTGTTAACTGTATATACCGATCATCAGTTGATATAGTGGCGCGTGGCCGACCTGCCCCTGGTCGACGTCTAACATTTCCTGTTTCTTGGAATCGATTCCACAGCCTTGCAACAACACTTCTGGCGACTCCAACAGCGTCCGCGACACTACGTTGTGTTTGCCCGGATTCCAGCCTGCCTATAACACGTCATGCCATGGATTTCGGTAAATCACGTTGTTGAGACATTCTCAAGTAACCTTGTCTCAAAAAAAAAAAATACTGCGCAATCGAATTTCACAGTTACGGCAATAAAACAGACGTTTCTGCAACATCCCGATTTCTGCCCTTATCTCCTTTTTCTGGTTTTTGACGTCATGAACTTTGTTTTGCATATAAAGTTTTCTTCTTCCGTTTCCTGATAGGCTTTACATTATGGATGATTCATTTTATGTTACTTATTGGTATACATCTTTGCTTACTTTTATTAAAATCATGTGCTCCCCTAATTCTTTTGAGCAGTGTAGTTTTACTAGATGTCTAAACAGCTGAGAGCAATAGAATTCTGGGTATTTCATCCAAGAAGTGTAGCCCTCATTGTCCAGTTCACTGGAAACATCTTCGATATCCCATTTCACCCTCAATGGAGTTGTCTCGTGTCCCCATGTCTTTGAACTAGTCTCCATTCATTTGCAGTGTTGATCAGTCATACAGGTAACTTCGTTTCTTGTAGCTTGAAAATGTCAAAACGTAAGTGTTTGAGCATCAAAGAAAAAAAAATTAATTCTTCAGGAAGTGGATAAAGGCGTCAAGAAACTCCGAGCAGTTTTTCTTTCTTTCTTTTCTTTTTTTGATAGGTAAGATATATAAAATAAATATATATTAATTTACAAAAAGTTATGCATAATTAGGTACTTTTTTTAATATATAGTGTTTATGAGAATTTAAAATTTGTTTTTTATGTGGTTTATCAAGAAAATCGAAAGATGAACCACTATATAACGAATTTTCAATATAACAAACTTTTTTCGGTATTTAATGACTTCGTTACATTGATGTCCGACTGTATATACATAGAGAGAAGCCTTTACTATTAGTTCTGTTAAGACGTGATTGAAAAAAAAAGGGTTTATAAATTAGAAAGGAAAGTACTGCACTATGAGGCAGATAACCTCGTTTATAGTGTTAAACAAAATAAAAAAAACAACAAGATTTTTATTGGGTGAAGGAACAGATGAACTGGGAGAAGATAAATCTGTAAAATTATCAATACCTTGGTACAGAAGAGCTATGGTTATATATTAAATCATAGAAACGTAAAATAAAAGTGAAATGATTTAAAATGATTTATTAAAAAGGGAAACTAGACTGTGAGTTTCCACGAAATAATGAAAATATTAATAAGAGAAACTGAGCATTTATAGAAGTAAAAATTTCAAATGCAAAATGATAGAAATATCAATTGTGATGAATTAAAGAAGAGACACAAGCTACACAAGAAATACTTGAAATGATTTTATTGCATTGATGATTTTGTTTGAAAAACGTTGTTGATTTTCTGTTGAGTCAAGCGAATATATTTTTTTAAAAGGACACTCTGAAGGGTAAAAATAAAATCTATATATGCAGTGGTCCGAATGAAGTACTCATGAAATAAAAAGGAACTAGTTGAGGATGTAATTGTTTCCTGAAATCATATAATATCAAACAAAGAGCTTAACACTATTTTCAGCTCAATGAAACATCGATGTGAAGCTGTAATAAGAAATAAAGGCTACTCCACTAAGCACTGATAACTCACTGCTATCAACAGTATCTAATGTATATCGACACGTATTGCAGCATAACTTTTTTTGCGTTGCAAATATTTGAATTTTGTTTTTTGAATTGTAAATTTAGTATTAAATTCTTTTTAAAATGATGTAAAAGACTTTGCATTTTGTGCACCGTAACATTTTCTGTAAGCATACAAACTTAAAAGACATAACAATTTTAAAAAGAGTCCACAATTTTGGCTCCCACTGATTGGAAGAAAAGAGGGGGGAGGGGAGGAAGGGCAGAATGCAAGTCTTAATTTTATTACTCCTTTTGTGAGACGTTATTACGTTGTGTTCGATTGTAAATAATATCATCTGTGTGTGATTTGGTACAAATTTTGTGTATGTAAATTGTAATTTCTAAAATTTATCATATCAAAATGTATTTAGAGTTGCTACCATTTTTTAAATTTTGAGTTCTTCGGAAAGCATGTACTTTAACTTTTGGAGGCCCATGTATATATATGCATATATACACACATACTGCTGGCCCTTTGTATTTCAACTTCAAGAAGGCAATCAAACAATAAAACTTTACTTATTGTACGCATACAGCGTAATAAAAAGAAAACATGGATAAATTTACAGCCAATAGGGGGTACACAGGGTCCAAAATTAGTACAGCAGCTAAAACAACTCTAATCCGTGAGGCATCGAATCCAACTCGGATTAGGTGATAGATACCAGAAGGCCATTCCATGCTGCTTTAAGTCGATGCCCCATTCGTCAGTCAGAGTGACTGAAGAGCGGTGGCATCTCATCTGAAAAACGTGCTGCCTAGGACAACAGTCAAATAACTTCTGTGTTGTAGTAGATCAGGACACGACGAGAAACATGAATTTTAAGTTATTCTATTATAAGATTACGTCTCCGAGGCACCGAAGAATAAAACTCAGTCACAGGCCTTAAGATATGAGAAATGTAGCTCTGGCTCACTGGCGTCCTGAATAGGCCCTGTATTGAAGTTTCCTTAGGAGCAGGGACGTCGTAAGACTTTTGGAAGCGCTGGGTTCAGAGAAATTTTAAGGTTCTGGGCCCCTATGCAAAAATAGGCCCTACATGAGATCTATTAAAGTAAACAATATATAGTATACCTAGACCTAGGCCTAGACATGGACAATGGTCATCACATAATAATACAGTCTTACAACTTTTGCCAATTAATATTCAGTTTGAAAATTCCTGTTTTTCGGAGAATATCTACGTAAATAATATTTTACCACATTAAAATTATCCGGATCATGATTTTATTAAGACAAAATCGAGAAAGAAACGTGGCCTCCACCGAGGGGGAGGCCCTGGGACCCCGGCCCAGTTGGCCCATGCCTTAAGACGTCCCTGCTTAGGGGCCCTCTTTTGGGCCTTTTAACATCTTACGATTTTTTGCTTACACGTGTTGGGGCCTCTGTAGCTTGGGGGATCCGTATAATTGATACTGCTGATACGCCGGTATAGTTTTGCCTTAGATCTAGCTGTTCAGTTTACCGACGACGCAAACAAGAGTTGCATGTGTCGTACATTCAATGGCTGCCCATAACATCACATCATGAGCAGGACCTGTACGGCGATATCGAAGGCAAGCATTCCACGTGCATTTACTTCGGTGCCTGAAGATATAGATACGACCATCATGATGCTGCACGCAGAATCGGGACTTGTCTGAAAAGATGTTATAGTGCCACACCTGTATTCAGTTTTATAGTTAGGTGAACCAGTTGCAACGTGTTGCTGTGCTATAGTGTCAAGGGAAGCTGCAATAATGGTCCCCGTGTGGATAATTTGTACTACTCCCCATTTCATAGCACTATTCTTGTTTATACTTGTCCGGAGGCAAACATCCCCACTTCATTACTCAGAGTCCAAGAGAGTACCTCCATCCTCCCAGACCAACCTGACAACATGTCTGTCCTCTCGAGAGTTAGTGGCGGGAGTCTACTGATATTCTGCATGTGTTTCATACGAGCCTCCTGAACCTATCAATTTCGTATTCATATGGTAGTCTTTGGATTCTAACCAATGCAAGTAGCAATATTGTGGAGAGATAAACCAATTTCTCGATAGGCTATGATGCTTTACGCTATCGAATTCCGACAAGTGCTGCTAGACATTTCTCCTACCTTTAAGAAATATAATATAATCTTCTCATACAATCAACATTCCAATGCGATTTCCGAATGAAAAACTTGCTGTGTAACTTTCCTTTTATGCATAGTTTCACAGGTACTGTTTCTCCCTCCTAAACTGTTAGACTGCGTTAATTGCAAATTATTTACTATCCCAGCATCTTCTTCGTTTCATGCGAATTTGAAGTTTATATTATCCTTTTTTCACGTTGTTGCAATTTTAATGCCCAGCAGTGTGCGTATATATATATATATATATATATATATATATATATATATATATAATCAATATTATTCTATACATTACTGTAAAACTAACTTAAGGCATAACTATAAGCTAAAAATAGCAAGACAGTTCAGTACAAAATAAAACAGTAATAGCAATATATTAGCAAACTCTTAGGCTTCGTGCTAAGATTGCAGGGTTAAACAAAGTTTTAAGCCACCAACCTTTCCCTTTATTTTCTTATAATAAATTTAGAAGAAAATAATAAAATGTTAAAATGTAAAAAAAATTTGTGAAAATTTAAATCACCAAAATAAAAGTGTATCAAAAAGTAATCTTACTTAAAAATGTAACAAATTTAAAATTATGAAAGTTAACTTACAAAAATCTATATCACCATGAAAATAGAGAATCAAGAAGTAATCTACTTTTACTTTACTTTAATGAACCAAATCACCAAAAAAAATCTTATATAATTGCACATTTTTCTATCTTCTCTCTAGAAATAATTGCCCACACACGCACATAAATGTATTCTTTATTTATATATATATGTATATCATTATACATAGATATATACATGTCATGTACACATGTATACATGTTTGCACACACACAAACTAACAGATTTGATTCTTACACATTATCATCCATAGAGCAAAACTGTTGGCATTGCATCACAAACTATCTTAGACATGTCATACAAGATTTTGATTTAAAATCAGAATCTTACCTACTTTTTTCTTGTTTTTTTTATAAATCAAATACACTATCTACCAATAAGTATTTGGACACCCATGCAAATGAGGATATCACCGGTCTTGATTTAAGTTACGTCTTCTGTACTTAAATATCGTGTAGGAAACAGCATCGGGATCAGTCAAATGCAAGATTCTACGAAATTTTGAGCTGTCTTACTTCGATAAGGGCGAAATTGTCTGATATCATAGAAATGGCTGATTTTTAAGAGACATATCTAATGAGTTAAACATTTCAAAATTGACAGTGGATTGTGTGATTAAAAAGTGGAAGATGAGTGGGGGTTGTCGGAATGTGTTTCGATACGGCAGCCTACGAAACTAAGAGATAGAGACAGACAGTTGCTGCCCAAAGACATTCTTAGTAACTGCCACAAATCAATGGACCACGTACTCCAGGAGTTCCAACAAGTATCCGGGACTGTTGTTTCGATAAATGATATCTCCAAGGAAGCACATTTGCTAGGTTTCTATGGTCCTGCTGCCGCCCACAAGCCTTTGATTACAAAATATAACCCCGCTGCTCGATTGAGATGGTGCAAGACACTTCGAAAATGCACCTTAAATGAGTGGAAACAGGTTCTCAGGAGTGATGAATCAAGGTTCAATCTCTATCAGTTGGATGGCAGAGTCTAGGTGTGGCGTATTCCTGGAGAAAAAGACATTTGCCAGAATGCATTGTGCCTGCAGTAAAGTTTGGCGGAGGTGAAATTATGGTCAACGGATGTTTCTTGTGGTATACACTGGGACACTTGATCCCAATTCAAGGCAAGCTCAACGCCGACTCCTAATGCACTTTTCTAGACAACAATGGGCTTCCTACGCTGCGGCAATTTTATAGGTTGGATCATTGTTATTTCCAGGATGAAAACGCTACTTTTCATGTTGCGAGGTCCACCAGGGATTGATATGATGATAATGGGGTGAACCGACTGGACTGGCCTTTATAGAATCCAGAGTTGAATCCTATAGAAAAAATCTTTGTGGCGAATTGGATCGCTGAATTAAGGAGTGCAGCAACGGTCCAAAATCGGTGAAAGAACTTGTATATTTTTTCCAAGCCGAGTGGAAGAAAATACCACTGGCAATCATCCAAAAACCTTTGGAAGGCATCCCTCGGAGTGTTAAGGCTGTATTTGTCTCAGGTAGAGGCTCTTCCATTTATTGAATATGAATAAATTTTGTTTATCTCTTTTATCACAGAGGTCTCCGATTACTTATTGGTAGACAGTATAAGATGTATTTATGGTTTGAAAAAACTCTTTTTACATAAAGTTGTTTGAAAAGATTACAGAATTTATGAAATGGTTAAAAAAGTTCTAAATTTCGCGCGAATGCTGTAATATTAAGTATAATAATTTTGAGACAAAATATGAAGGAAAGTTAAGGGACAAACTTCTTACCAGCAGGTTTTATACTACTCAAATAAATATACTTTTTAATTTTAATTTTTATGCACATATTTTGGGTTTGCGAAGCAAAAAATATCGTAGAAATATAATATACGTTGCATGAAAATGCTGTTTATATAAATACCTATTTTAACTTTCACAAAATGAAAATTATAAGCTAAATTCTGCTTAAACCAGATATTTATTTTAAAGAATATTTATATATAGGTATTTTCTTTCACATATTAAAACATCGGCCACTTATATGTATAAATTAGTAATTTTTTTTAAAGAGTAAAGAACTCTGAATATATAATAATATATGATATATATATATATATATATATATATATATATATATATATTTATATTATATTTAAAACAACGCCTGAAATAGTTGAGTAAAATAGTAAGTTAAAACGAATTGTTTTCAAAATAACAGTCTGGATTGCAAAATATTATTGTATCATAAAAATATTTATTTATAACAAAAAAGAATTGAATCATTATTGATCACGTAATAATTTAAAAGTAATTTAACATTGATTGATTGTTTATCGACGTCTCATGTTGAAACCACGAGAGCTGTGGCGACAAATTTTAGAATTTTTTGAAACAGGGGAAAGTTACGAGACTATTATCTTAGTTGGCACCGAACTCTCCAAACTCCCCCACCACACTAACATGATGGCTTTTAACCCCAACACTCTTTTAACGTATATCAGCTCCTCTACACAGCGGGTTTTTTGTGGTACTAAGACTGGAACCAAAGTCTTGACGGAAGTAATACAGGTCACGAGTTCGCTACCATTACTATTCGGCACCCGCAGACAGTAATTTAACCCCTTGGCTACCAGAATGTGCTTTCTAGCACACACACAAATCCCAGATTTCTGGTGAGGGGGGATACGGACTTGTTACGATGCACATTTAATGTTTCCTTTTAATACTGACTAACGTGCATTTTCATTGGTGTTTCGTTTCACTTTCTAAAGTTTGTATAATCATTTTTGCTGTTACATTAACTTTTTCTTGCCAATATGGCATCATCGTTGAATTTCAACGAAAGTGACACTAAATAAGAATATTTGACGGAAACCTATGAATATGACAGTGACTCTGACACGGATTTATATATTTGTGATGAAGAAGATAAAGAAATGGCACGAAAATGATGATACACTTATGTAACGAATGTGGTAACCCTTTTGCTCGAAGGAACATTTCGAGCAATATCACAAAGAGGTAATTTTAATTCTAATTTTTCTATTTTTCTAATTTTTGTAACCCAGATATTTTGTAACTAATTTCTGTAATTTTATACAATCCCAATACAAGAAAACTTTCCTTGTAATGTTCCATGTGCTGATTACGCTGATGTGCACCTAAATAGGCCATGTATCCACATGAGGTTACAATGTACAATGGTATTTTGCCCTACACAAAGCATGTATTCACTGGTAGTCAAAGAGTTAAGGTCAGAAAACTCATTAATGAAAACAATATGAAAATATCGTTTTTGAAATGAAAAACTAATGAAATTTAGATCGCGTTTTCAGGACAATACGATAAGTTTATTAAAATTATTTTTGCATTCACTTACTTTAATGGAATTACAATAATCAGTTTATATGAATCAAACATAAGAGAGCGATACTTTTTAATCCCTTTAATTTATACACCTTTTTTTCTCATTTCATTACACAATAGTATATTTTTTTTGAACATTTCATTATAATGAAATACAGAATTCTTCACTTTATAGCGGAGAATAAGATTCTTTGTTTTTTAGACTATTAGACAAATCTGAATAATCTTTTTCTGATGCAAATGTAAATAAAACATTTGAAATTTTATGATAGTGTGTGTTTAAAACAAATGTTTTAATATTATAATTAATTGCTTTTGTTCAAATTTCAAATGTTTATTTAATTTGTCTAAAAGTAATCTAGCTAATTTTTGTTCCATTGGAGCTTTTGAAATTTTAACAAATAACATGAGCAGAAAAAATTCAGCTTTCATATAGGTAATAAAACAGTTTTAGGGGGGGAAACGCGATTAAACTATTTTTAAAAATAATAGGTTTAAGATTTTTTTTTTAAAAAAAAAAGCAAATCATTCGAGAAAATTGTTTAAAAGAAGAAAATTTAAAATTGAATGTTCATAAATTGAACGGGCCAGAACGTAGACAATAAATCCAATGTGATTTCCTAAATAGTAAAAAAACAATTGCCGTAAAACTAAATAAACTTTCTCCCTCTTTTAATATTTTTATTATTTCATATTTTAATATAATCCCTGTCAGTGGCGCACAGAAGATGGGCGGGGGGTTTGAAGGTTCGGCCCCCACCCCATAGCCCTTGATTTTCTTTCGATTGATGATAATCCTATGAATACAGTACTTAAAATTTAATTAAGTATTTGTTATTATTAGCTTATTTAATTAATTAATGCTAATTATTATTTCAATAATTTATTTATTTGTTTTTTGCTCCCAAAATCGACACAATCAAAAGAATGTGTTTGGTAGCGTATTGAGGTATGATATGAAAATGGTGGACTTGTAACCCTGCCCCCCGTTTTTTTGCGTGTGTTACTGATTCCTGTTTATAGTAGGTATGTTAGTAATTAAATAACATTTTAATATTTTTCCAAAAAAAGTATCATTGTTGAAAAATTCATTAACAACGTGATTTAAAGTACTTTTAGTTTCATTCATAAGGGAAACACACACACACATGGTTCTGAAAAAAAAACGAATGGAAAACTAGAATGAGATTCGATGTGGGAGTGTGCCACTATCCCTTAAAGTTTCTCCCACCCAATCTATAATATCCATGATGCTCTGCGCGACCTTCCTTACTGTCTTCGCTGCAGCAGTCTGGACTTCTCCATTCCATCATGCTCTCCCTCTGGTACCTCGCCTATATCATCAAAGGGTAGGTACACATGTTTTACTATCTTTATCTCACTACCACCACTTAAAAGTGTATTCCCTGCACTGACCCAGTGAGAAATAAAAAACCCACTCCGAAGGAGTTAAGCCACTCTCTTCTGTTTTCCCAACCATACTCCACCGGGATGATGCGATGTAAACGGAACGGCTGCCCTTTTTCAAAATCGTCGAGACACGTGTTTCACTAGACGCCCCTCGTGTGTGTATATTTAGAATGTCGTGAGGACTATTTTCGAGTACCTTCTCTATATGATTACCGGCCAAATTCTTAAAATCTGCTCAATAATTTCACTCTGTATTGTTAAATTTATTTTTTAAATATTTTGATTGTTGTCGTCAACAAATTTTGTGAGTTCATATCTTGTCTATGTAGAATAATTAATTATGTGGACTGAGAGTGAATGAAAGTAAAACATAAGAAGATAAACGTAAAATGACAATTGGCTTTTTATCCTAGAGTTCTTTTTAGATCTTTGGCAAAGAGTACCTTTTTATCGTCAGAATCGGTTCATAAAGCAGATTACCTGAGTTTAAGATATTGAGTCTGTGACTTTTCAGAGGCGAGGTACTTTTTGCTTAGAGATATCTTGAGATAAACATCATTTTATAAAAAAAATTTAGCTTAAAGAAATAATTTCTTTGATTAGTCAAAGTCAAGGACAACGGTCAAATGGAAAATCGATCGATCGCTGTGTTGTTAAGCGCTATTGCAGCCGCTATAGCTGTAGTATATTTCCAATGGTCAAAAAGGTGAGTTATAAATATATAGATAATGTTGACTTCAAGTAAAAGATAAAATTATCTTTTTCTCTGAGATATAAGTTGACTATTTTTTATATGATAAGCAACACACGTTGTCTTGTTTTAAATCTACTGCTGTGTAATGTGTGTGTTTAGAAATAGATTATAAATTACACGCATTAATAAATTGTTGAAATTAGATTGATCAAACATTTATTAGTTGAGAAATTGATATATTGTAACAATTATAATGTTTTTGCACGAATAATTATATTTATAGTTACATCGAATGATTTGAAAATCATCTTAAGAAATATTTTTCTCTTAATGACAATGAATGTTGACAACACCCTAACAGTGAATTATGAATTAAAATTGTATGTGTGTGTATGCAAATATAAAAAAAATAATTCTAGATGTTTTATATCAGTTATAAAACGCTTTATACTTCATTTATTTGGGAAAAATATTGAGGCATGTTAAATACATATTGAATAAAGAGGATCTTGAATGGAATAATTATGTAGAAGAGGAATAGAAGTTGTTGAATGTAGTTGTTTATAAAATTATAGGTATATAATCTTGAAAATTTTTTAAAAATGCCAAATTATGTATATATATATATATATATATATATATATATATATATATATATATATATATATATATAATTAGAGCTGTTAGTTAGTTTTGAATTAATTATGGCATACTTCCAGTGATTAGTATATCTTAGTTAAGCAATTTTTGTAATAATTTTTTGTATTTTAATAATATAATTTTTGTTCATAAACTAATAGAATTTTTAATTTTTAAATGAGATCTCATAATGCTTTTAAGCTAGAAATTAAATTAAAAAAATAAAACATATAATTTTAGTGAAACATGAAACTTAAAATTATAAATATATAAGTTAATAATTAAATAAATTTAATAATTACATAGTATCAAAAATAATTGAAAAATTATTTAATTTTAAATTAAAGGTATATGTTTCTAGCAATAAGAATTAAGTTTCTCTCTCATTAAAGTACCTCAGCTCATTACAAATTTCTATAAGTACTGAGATATGCATAGAATGAAAAATTCTTCATCCATAACGGAAAGTGGGATTCAGTTGATATTACATAAGAATTAAACAAATGGCTTGCGTAGATGATCAAGATCTGTTACGGGGGAAAACAGACAAATGAACATAAGGAGCTCCAAATCTCCTGATGGACAATTCGAAAAGAAATTTAGCCATGTGGGAATAAAACAGAGAAAAAAAATCTGAAATTCCGGCGATACGATTGCTTGGATTCAAATTAACTTAATTTTTTAAAATAAAAATAATATAACCTGCTTTTAAAGTTCCAAGAAACACATCCTCATTATATTCCTATAATTCTATCGATTTGCTGATTAACCATTGTTAATTACATTGGTTAAATTTTATGAAATTTATTTTATTGTGTTGTTTACTGTTTGCATTTGTCTTACTTTTAATTATTTTCTCCCTAAAAGTTAAAAATTAAAATTTTCATTCAATTTTTTGAAAGTTAATCTTTCAACTTAGCGTTATAAGGTCTTTTTTTTGTTACGCTCAAATTATTTAGAATGAATTTAGCATTAAAATTAGCATTATTTTGCAAAAATTTGTCTTTAGATTAATAGTTTTCTTAAATGTTTAAAGTGCATTTACCCTGAAAGAAAATATGTTATATTTGGTAAAAAAATTATAAATGTAATGATAGAAGCACTATTAGTTTCGCTTCTTTAATTATTATTTTATTAAGAAATTTATGTATTTTATGAGTCTATATTTAGAAAAAAATGAATTAAGAGTTTATTCTTGTTTTATGACCTTCTCTGACCTTCAGTTAAGGATTTATCAGATAGCATCTCCTTTGTGATTAGGATGTTTAAAGTTTAATTAAAAGCAACATTAAGAATCTGAATAATTTTGTACTTTTTATATATTTAAATTGACATTATATATTTATATATATTTTATTGATTGATTTTATATATTTAAACAATTTATACTTTTTATATATTAAATGTATAAATTTTAAAATCGCAACAGTTAGCTCTGTCATATATCCTGCGAGTTAATAATATTTTTAACAGTCATATACACAGAAAACAATCATTCTAATTTTGTTGTAAGAAAAAAAAAGATACACTTTCCTAAAATAACTTTTAGGAAAGAATAACTTTTGAATTTATACAGAAACTAGCTGGTATACCCGTTCTTCGCACGGGTGAACTGAAAATTAAACAACGCAGATTGAAGGAAAAAGAAGTTTTTAATGAGTTAATTTTATGTGAATTGAAAATTAAACAAAAAAAGCTTTTTGCATGTCTCAGATAAACAAAAAAAGAAAGAAAAAAAACACCTTTGTTAAATTTTAACTATGTAGATCTAATAGCCGATAAAAAGGATTTTTTAAATTTATAATTCCTCGTAACGCTCTTGAGGGACGATTTTTCAAAATACCTCCCTAAGCTGATCTCTGCTCACCAAAAGTAACACATTCTTAAAAGTTTTGCGTAATGAATGCTTAAAGTAGTGTAAATAATTTATATCTGAAAGCGGAATGCATTAATATTACTTTCTGTTGTATTTATTTTATTTTAAAATTGTAATATTCGCAAGCAACACCGTTTCTTAAACTATAATAGCGATTCAATGAAAAACATAGCGAAATGTTAACGATAGAGTGAAGTTGGCAAATGGCTAGCTACTTTTCCTAGCTCGAGCTTTATTAGAGCTTTGTAAGACCCGCCGTGTAGGGGAGAAATGCACTTTAATACTTTATCCAACCACATTATGATTTACTGCAGTTCTTTTCATACAATTTTTTTTTGGATCACTACATGTACAAATTAAGGGATATACATAAACAAAATACTCCACTTTGGAAAATTAAATCCGTTAGAGCTAATAAATTAATTAAAGATATTCCACTGTAAAATTAATTATGTACACCGTTCACTTAAAATAAGTAGTCAAATCATTTTCCAATTTCTTCATTAACAGACAAAACCATAAGACACTTAAATTTTGACAATAACTATTTTTTGCGACAAAAATAATAATCTTTGCAATCCGCTGAAAACGCAATATCTGCTACAAAACTTTTCGCTTTCCCCACTAAAATACTCATCATAGAACCCGTGCTGCCATATATTTTGGAAGAGTGGATTTCAAAGAATATTAAAGCTAAGTATTGGTAGAATATTCCTGCTAAGTTGGTGTGGTGTGGTAGTTAGGAGAAGGAGGTGCCAGCTCAAGTGTCGTTCCCGTCACTTGACCATTGTTCAAAATTATGTGGTCCGTCTCTAAAAGCCCTCGTGTAGCTGAACAGTGCGACCTTAATAATCACTCACTGCAAAAAATACAGTGCAGTAGTTATAATTAGTTTTATACTTAAAAATGCAATATCTGCATATTCAATTAAAATTACAGCGTTATAATTAACTACTAACCACAAAAAATTATGAAAGTTTGTCCAAATGATGTAGTGTGAAAGAGAAAGTTTATTTACTTAAAGTACCAGAAGCGATAAAAGTAGTTATTTTGAAAATAGATCAACTTCTTACTACCAAATGTGCATAATAAAATCATAAAAAAAACATTAAAATAAAGAGAGATTTATAACAACCTCTCCCTTCAAAACTTAGTTTTAATCTGAAATAAAAAAAGAAGCATTATTCTGATCACAGGAATTAATTAGAAGCGATTCCCTTGCGCAGCCAAAACAAAAAGAGTTTTTCACAAACAAAAGATAGATATATGCTGACGTGGGCTTTTTTGCAGCTTTTTTGCTTGCAGATGGCAGAATTTTTTCCTTCTTACTTGACAAATAGCGTTATATTTTGGACACTTTTTACAAATTTTTATAAATTATAGCCTATGGTATAAATCATAGCCTATCTGTTATTCTGATGTATAAGCTATATTACTGTAAAGTTTTATTAAAATCCATTAAGTTGTTTTTGCGTGAAAGACCCACAAAGATTTTCACAAGCTTTCACATTTATAATATATATTAGATAAACATATGCTATTGAGAGAGAGAGAGAGATTGATTGATTGAATATTAACGTCGCACTGTTCAGCTACACGAGGGCTTTTGGCGACGGACCACGTAATTTTGAACCATGGTCAAGTGACGTGGACGACACCTGAGCTGGCACTCCCCTCTCCTAACTACCACACCACACCAACGGGAGGACGTTTCAGCTCTCGACAGATTTAACGTGCATCGCTGCCCTACACGGCGGATCTTTAGTGGTACTGGGCTCGAACTCGTGACCAGGCAAGCCACGATCCGATACCTATACCACTCGGCTACCGCGGCCATAAAGAGAGAGAGAGAGAGAGAGAGAGAAAGAAAGATATCACACACACAGAAATCTGTCTCACAACAATTATCTTATAAACAATTTAATTGGATAAGATGTTTCTACTCTTTTAGATGGAAGACGTTTCTTTTTCTCGGTATATATATATATATATATATATATATATATATATATATATATATATATATATATATATATATATATATATATATATCCATATACATATTATCAGAACTGCTTAATTTTCATGCAAAAAAATTAATAAACACTTTATTTTGATAGTTTGCGAAAATAACTTAATTTGATTGGTAGCATTTTTGGAATACTTTTTCTTGCCTAAATCTATATAATCTTAAATGCATATGAACAATCTAATTTTATATTCGTTTTGAGCTAAAATTAGCTAAAAAAATGCTGATCTTTAAATAGTTGGTGACCCAGAAATTTTTATCATCTGTATTGTTTTT